>JAYJMJ010274437.1:0-12441 GCA_036873875.1 Laminaria ephemera
GGGATTGCCAACTTCATGGATACCGATTCTGATGGTGATGGAATTCCAGATTCGATCGAAGGAAATACTGACTCAGATGGAGACAGCATTCCAGATTTCATCGACTCTGATTCTGATGGAGACGGCGTTTTGGATTTGCTTGAAGGTGGTGGTGACAGCGACCAAGATGGCGTTATAGATTCGCTTGATCTGGATTCTGACAACGATGGTATTCCTGACTCAATTGAAACCCACGCTGACGCCGATTCAGATGGTATTCCGAATTCGCGTGATCTGGATAGCGACAATGATGGCTTGTCTGACTATTACGAGTTAACCGGCAGCGATGTGGGCAACGACGGTCTTGTTGACGGATTTACCGACAATAACAATGACGGAGTAGACGATAGGCAAACTAATTTGCTTGCACTACCGGATACCGACAACGACTCTGTGCCGGATATCTTCGACGTTGATAGCGATAATGATGGTATTACCGATGCTAGAGAAGCAGGCGTTATCGATACTAATAGTGATGGGCGAGTTGATGCTTTTGTAGATGCCAATGGCAACGGTCGAAACGATAGTTTGGAACAAACTGCATTGCAGGTGGCTGACACCGATGGCGATTTAATTCCAGATTATTTAGATACTGACTCGGATCAAGATGGCCTTCCCGATTTAGTTGAGGCCCGAAGTGATGGTACTGATTTAGATGGTTATATCGATGGCTTTGTTGATGCTAACGGAGATGGCTTGGACGACTCACTACTGATAGCACCGTTTAGCATTGCTGATAGTGAT
The DNA here is from genome assembly GCA_036873875.1 of Laminaria ephemera. Taxonomy (NCBI): domain Eukaryota; class Phaeophyceae; order Laminariales; family Laminariaceae; genus Laminaria; species Laminaria ephemera. The sequence continues at coordinate 784 of JAYJMJ010274437.1, forward strand.
GGCGACAGCATCCCAGATTATCTGGAAACCGACAGCGACAACGACGGTATATCCGACTTGGAAGAGACGGGTGGGGCAGATGTCGATGGCGACGGTGTGGTCGATGTTTTGGCAGACACTGACAACGATGGTATTCCCGATTCAGTCGATGTAGATTTTACTTTCGGTGATGATGCAGACAATGACGGTATCGATGATAGTGCTGATATCGACTTTGTACCCAATGCGCAAGATACCGATTTCGACGGTATTATCGATGGAAGGGACCCTGACGCCGATGGTAACGGTTTTGCGGACAACCCTGGCAATGCATTGCAGCTCGGTGCAGCACTACCTGACACAGACGGTGACGATGTGCCTGACTACCAAGAGGCATCGTTGGTACCTGCTGTTAAGTCAGGTCTAACGGGGCGCGGTTGTAGCATAGTGACCGGCTCAGGTACGTCGCCAAAAGATCCAACGACTGTGTTGTTCTTGTTGTTCGCAGCCTTGTATCTACTTTTTGTCAGAGCAAAGCCCCCGGCGTCCTGCAGGCGTCGGTAACTTTTTCTCAGATTAACACAATGAATAAATCAGAACGGCTGCTGCTGAGGCAAGCCGTTCTGCATTAGGACTCAAACGCAGTAAGAACGTTGCCCGTACTGTAACTACCTACATTTTTAGCAGTCGTGGATGTATACCACCTTCCGATGCGAAGTCATTCGCATTATCTGAGTATTCCTTGACGTAACGCACGCTTTTTGATGCAGATTTAGCCCTTTTCGCCGAAAACTGTGAAATAGGAATGGAGATCTATCGAGTTTTAATTCTGCAGCTAGTTGTGCCTGCGGCCGTCGGTTAAGCAAGAGTCATCTGTGACAAAAAAGTCCCTAAAACCAGCTGCTATCCCTCAGGTGATTCGAGTTGAAGCACTTGAACCCAGAGTGCTGTACTCGGCCGAGTCAGCACCTTTTCTCGCGTTGGTCGACCCAGATCGGGAGCAATCAATTACTGAGCAAGCCGTTGATCAATCGATTTGGCGTTCACTCACAACCAATAAAGTAAACAGTGATAGTTCCAGTGTTTCCATCAGCGATGAGGTACGCGCAGCACTTGATATGATTGTGCCTTTGGTTCAGTACAACGAACCAGTTGCTGTAAACGATAACTACACTATATTGGAAGGTGCCACTCTCAGCGATAGTGTGCTGGTTAATGACACCGATGCTGATGGCGACCCTTTAACGGCCACAGTTGTGACCAATCCCAACAACGGCTCGTTGACGCTACTAGCGGACGGTTCATTTACCTATGTGCATGATGGTGGCACGAGTACGAGCGACTCGTTTACTTATTCTATTAGCGATGGAACTGGCAATTCAACCACGGCTACAGCTTTTATAACCATCGAGCCTGTAAACGACGCCCCCGAGTTCAACTCAGTTGTAATGCTGCCTTCGCTTAGCGAGCAGGCAGATATCGGTTTTGTTGTAGGCGCTGTATCTGTAGTAGATGAAGAGAACAATTCTGTATTTTTTGCCTTAGACTCTGTTGGAAATAATTATTTTACAATTGATTCATTGGGTAATATTTCACTTACTGCGCCACCCGACTATGAATCGATAACCGATATTAATTTTGTGGTCTCAGCAACAGACTCAGAGGGTTTGTCGACAGCCCTTGCGTTGAATATTATTGTTGATGATGTAAATGAAGCGCCGGAGATCAGTTCCGCAGTTGCACCGTGGGTTGAGGAAGATTCGAATGGCTCGCCAGGTGCCACTATTGGCAGCCTATATTCTGCAGACTTTAACGATGTGGACGCTGGTTCCAGTTTAAGTGGTATTGCTGTTGTGGGTGGTGCGCAAAGCGCCGATGGTGACTGGGTATATTCTTTTGATGGCACCAACTGGATTGATATGGGGAGTGTGTCTGCCTCCAATGCTTTGGTTCTTGCTGAATCTACGTTAGTTAGTTTCATTCCGGCGCCAGACTTCAATGGTGAACCTACCGTGTTGTTGGTCCGCGCATTAGACAATGCGCATCAAGGAACGTATTCCTCTGCAAATACACCTGCATATGAGGATGTTACAGCAGCATCCGATTTTGGCTCAGTGGGTTTAGTTGATGTGGAGTTGGGAGGTAATGTTAACGCCGTTAACGACAACCCAGTGGCTGTGGACGATACCTATACGGTGATTTTTGGAGGGTCGGTTGCAGGCAAAGTAACTTCAAACGACTACGATGTGGACGGTGATACGCTGCAAATTAGCTCAGTGACAACTGGCCTTCAAAACGCAACAACACTTGATATGCAAGCTGACGGAAGTTTCGTCTATTATCATGACGGCACTAGGACTGCGACAGATTGGTTTGATTATCAAATATCTGACGGTAACGGAGGGTTCGCATTCGCAACAGCAACGATAAACGTAGTAATGTCCAATACCGCACCGGTAATTAATACGGTGGCAATTATGCCTTGGATTGGTGAGCAGACAGAAATTGGAACTGTTGTTGGAAGCTTCACTGCTACAGATGCGGAGAATCATCCGGTTACGTTGACACTAGTGCCAACAATGCCTATGTACTTCGAACTCGTTGCAGGTGAAGTTCGGCTTATCTCTGAAATAGATTATGAGAGTACACAATCTGTTGGATTTTCGTTAGTAGCCACCGATTCGTTGGGAGCATCGACCGAGTCAGCCTATGCTCTGCTGGTTGCTGACGCTAATGATGCACCGACTATTGCATCGGCCAGTCTCGCTGGCATCTTAGAAGATACAGCGAACCCAAATGGGGCATCAGTATCGAATTTATACTTGAGTACTTTTAACGATGTTGATGCCGGAAGTAGTTTTTCAGGTATAGCGGTAACTGGAAATACGCAATCTCAAAATGGTGCGTGGGAGTTTTCTAATGATGGTGCTAATTGGCAACCAATAGGTAACGTGTCGGTAAGTGCTGCATTGGTGTTGTCAGCAGCCGATTCTGTTCGGTTTACGCCTTCGTCGAACTACAACGGCGTTCCTGATCCGCTGCTGCTTCGTGCTGTAGACAATGGTTATGGGGGATCATTTTCAACTGCGTTTGGCCCTGTATATATTGACGTTAGCAGTGCTGGCAATTTTGGTTACGTCAGTGTCGCTGATGTTCAGCTACAAACCGCAGTAAATGGCGTCAATGATCGACCAGAGATCTCGAGTGTCGCATTGCCATCGATAATGGAGGATGACACAAGCTCTGTTGGCAGTGCCGTATCGAGTTTGTTCGATGGCTCGTTTAGCGACGCTGATGACGGTGATACTTTATCGGGTATTGTAATCACGCATGACCTTTCAACAGCTGCCCAAGGTACATGGGAATATTCGATCGATAGAACAGATTGGTTTTCGGTTGGCTTCATATCAGAAACCTTTGGCCTGATACTAGACAGAGATACGTATTTACGTTTCGTGCCAGCTGAAAATTATTCAGGCACGGTAGGGCAATTGTCAGCTTATGGGATGGATAGTTCTTGGGCAGGAGGATACAGTAGTGACACTAATCGAGTGCAGTACAATACAACAACAGTTCAATCCGACACCACACTGAGTAATAGTAATCCTGGAATCTCAATTGAGGTGTTAGCAGTTAATGATGCACCGGTTTTTAGTGCAGTAAACGTGATGTCTTCAATAAGTGAGGCGGCACCGATTGGTACAGTGGTAGGGACGCTAACGGTAGCTGATGAAGAAAATCATGTGATCACGCTCGCGGTAACAGCGCCAGGTAACAGCTATTTTAGTATCAATGCATCCAATGAATTGGTTTTGATCCGTCAGCTAGACAAAGAAACGCTAGGCACTATTGCTTTTGACATTGAAGCTGCAGACGAATTCGGGTTAACCACGAATTTTAATCTATCCATAGATGTTGACAATGCGAATGAAGCTCCAATAATAACATCTGCAATTTTGGCTGATGTGTCTGAAGATAACGTCAATCCACCTGGTGCTGCGATAAATTCGCTGTTTTCCGGGGATTTTTCAGATATCGATGTGGGCAGTAGTTTTGCAGGTATTGCGGTAACCGGAAACACGCAATCACAAAACGGTGCATGGGAGTTTTCAGCTGATGGTGCTACATGGCAACCGATAGGTAACGTATCGCCAAATGCAGCATTGGTTTTGGTTGAATCAGATTTTGTTCGTTTTTTTCCGGCAGCGAACTACAACGGCGTACCTGACCCACTACAGCTTCGTGCTCTAGACAATGCTTATACCGGTTCATTCTCAATCGCGTCGGCGTCTGTATTTATTGACGTTAGCAACGCCGGTCAGTTTGGGTATGTGAGTGTTGCGGATGTTGAGCTGAAAACGGAAGTCACCGCCGTTAATGATCGACCACAGATTCCAGCAGTTGTTTTACCATCGATTATGGAGGACAACACAAGTTCTAATGGTAGTAGTATTTCTAGTTTGCTCGATGGTTCGTTTAGTGACGTTGATGCCGGTGATACTTTAGCGGGTATTGCGATCACTAATGATTTAGCGACGGCAGCCCAAGGTACTTGGGAATACTCCAGTAACGGAGCGAATTGGTTTTTGGTTGGATCCGTATCTGCAACCAATAGCCTTGTGCTTGACAAAGATACCTATTTGCGTTTTGTTCCAACTGAAAACTATTCAGGCACGGTAGGGCAGTTGTCGGTGCGTGGATTGGATAGTTCTTGGGCCGGTGGGTATACAGACGCAGTGAATCGGATTGAAATAGACACATCGGTAATACCATCCGATAGTGCCATGAGCTTTGGTAATCCTGGTATTTCAATTGAGGTCACAGCGGTTAATGATGCACCTATTGCAGTTGGCGAAGTAGTAACGGTTGTCGAAGGTGGCAGTGTTTCTGGCAATCTTCTTGATAACGATTCGGATGCCGAAAACGATCCCCTTAGTTTTTCATCTCTATCTATAACTGATCAGGGGGACTTAAATATCTCACCAGATGGCAGTTATACTTATACTCATTATGGTGATGCGAACGCCACCGATTCTTTTTATTACACATTAACAGATGGCACATCTCAGTCGGCAACTGCTGTTTTGCTGATCAATGTGACGCCTGTAAACGATGCGCCGGTATTTAGTAATGTAAGTATTATGTCTTCAATCAGTGAAGCGACGCCGCTTGGCACTGTGGTAGGTACGCTAAATGTTACAGATGAAGAAAACCATCAGATAACGCTTGCGTTAACGGCTCCGGGTAACAGTTATTTTAGTATCAATGCACTTAATGAATTGGTATTGATCGGTCAGCTAGATTATGAATCGCTAGACACTATTGCTTTTGACATTGAGGCAGTAGATGAATTCGGACAATCCGCGATTTTCAACGTGTCTATAGGTGTAGACGACGCTAATGAAGCACCCATAATTACTTCTGCAACTTTGGCTGGTGTGTCTGAAGATACCACCCAGCCGGCTGGCGCCACCGTTGCTTCTCTGTTCTCTGGAACCTTTGCCGATGTTGACTTCGGTGCTGGGTTGGTTGGTATTGCTATTACTGGTAACACGGAATCGGCTAATGGTGTGTGGCAGCATTCGGCTAATGGTGTCAGCTGGAAGAACGTGGGTGCAGTAACATCTACCAATGCTCTGGTTTTGGCGGATAACCACGCTTTGCGATTTTTACCAGGCAGCAATTTTAATGGTACGGTTGTTCCACTGGATATACGTGCGCTGGATAATGGGTATACGGGTTCATACAGCAATAACGGATCGGCCGTTTTTCTCAATGTACAAAATGCTAGCCAGTTTGGGGCAATCGGATTAAACGATGTGCAATTGCTTACAAGCGTTAGTCCGGTTAACGACGCTCCTGTAGCGGTGGATGACAACTACAGTGCCACTAGCGGTGTAGATCTGGTTAGTGACGTTAGTGTGAACGACGTCGACATAGATAATGATGCTCTTAGCACTGTGTTGGTTAGTGGACCGACAGCAGGTACGGTAACGTTAGATCCTAACGGAAGCTTTACTTATGTTCACGACGGCAGCGCATCGGTTTTGGATAACTTTACTTATTCGTTAGTAGATAGCTCTGGTGCTACTTCCACAGCATCTGTTGCAATAACCATAACTTTGCCGAATAGGCCACCAGATTTTGATGCGGTCACCGTAGTACCATCCATAAGTGAAGCGACGGCGGTTGGTACGGTCATCGGTTCAGTCAGTGTATCCGATGTTAATAATGACGCTATTGTACTATCGGTAGATTCACCCGGTAACAACTACTTCAGCATAGACGCACTTAACCAGATTGTGCTTGTTGCGCCAATAGATTACGAAGCTTTATCGTTTGTTGAATTCAATATCCGCGCAACCGATTCCACAGGGTTGATTCATCTGTATAACCTCGTCATTCCTGTTGATGATGAGAATGAGGCGCCATCGATAAGTTCTGCCAGCCTTCCAGGCATTGATGAAGACACGCTTAATCCTTCCGGTGCAACTGTAGCCAACCTGTTCTCGTCTACTTTTTCTGATGTCGATCAGTTTTCTGCCTTCGCGGCAATCGCCGTAAGCGGAAATACAGTCAGCGCTGATGGTGAATGGCAATATTCTGTAGATGGCGTAAATTGGCGACCGATTGGAGTGGTATCCCCAGATTCAGCGTTGGTTCTAGCAGAGTCTGGGCTTATTCGGTTTGCACCCGCATCGGATTTTTTCGGTACACCTGACCAGCTTCAGATGCGCGCAATAGACGATGGCTACGCAGGTAGTTTTTCCAGCGTTAATACACCGGTTTACATTGATGTCAGTGGTGCAGCGCATTTTGGCGCAGTTGGTTTGAATGATGTGGCTCTACTGACTAACGTCTTTCCAGTCAACGATGCACCGCTAGCGCTGAATGATCAATTCAATATTATTGAGGGTGAAAATCTTGTTGCCAGTGTTTTAGCAAACGATTCCGATGTTGAAAACGATACTCTTACTGTATCGTTGTTTACTGGTCCGGAAAACGGTACTTTAACAATAGCTGCAGATGGTGTATTTACCTATGTTCATGACGGTGGAGCGAGTACGTCTGATTCCTTTTTTTATCAGCTTTGGGATGGCACAGATGGCTTTTCTTTGGCCACCGTTGTTATTGATATCACGCCGACGAACGATGCACCTGTATTCGACGATGTGTCAGTTTTACCATCAATCAGCGAACAAACACCAATCGGCTCTGTTATAGGTTCGGTATCTGTTTCTGATGAAGAAAATGATGCTGTTACTGTGTCTGTTGATTCACCTGGTAGTACGTATTTTGCTGTAAACGGGCAAAATCAAATCGTGCTCATAGCCGCGTTAGACCATGAAACGCTAACATCAATGCCATTGGTGCTAAGAGCTACAGATACAAACAATCTGTCGGCAACTTTTAGTGCCAATGTGGTTATTACAAATGCCAATGAAGCGCCAATCATATCGCCTGCAAGTTTGACTGACATTTTGGAAGACACCCTAAACCCGTCGGGTGCCACTATTGGTGGCTTATTTGCAGAAACTTTCGCAGATGAAGATATAGGTGCATATTTATCTGGCGTTGCTGTTTCAAGTAACCCCGGTGACACCGGTGGTGAATGGCAGTTCTCCAATGATGGATTATTGTGGAATTCAATCGGCACCGTGTCACCGGATGCAGCATTAGTATTAAAAGAAAGTGATTACGTTCGTTTTCTGTCAGAGTCAAACTACGCTGGAGTTCCAACACCGCTGCAAGTCCATGCATTAGATGATGGTTATACAGGTGATTTTTCAAGCGTAAACTTTGTGTACATTGACGTCGGCTCAGCGGTGCAGTTCGGCAGTATTGGTATTAATAGTGTGGTGCTACAAACCACCGTGAACCCGGTAAATGACGCACCGCATCAGCTAACTACAATAGACCCTCTTTTGGTCACAGAGAATGCCGCTCTAGGCATGACTGTTGGAACTGTGGCGGGAATCGATGCTGATGACACGCTATTGACTTACAGTTTAATTGACAATGCGGATGGCCGGTTCGCGATAGACTCAGATACTGGCCAGATTACGGTAGCATCAGGTACATTGCTGGATTTTGAAACTGATGCCGTACACTTAATCACGGTTAGAGTCAGCGACCCTTCGGCGCAGTTTCTAGATGCGCAATTCGCGATAACGGTAGTTGATGTGAATGAAGCTCCGGTTTCTGTGTCATCAGTGCAACCGCTCGTGGTAGACGAGAACGCAGCAGCAGGCAGCTCTGTTGGATTTGTAACAGCGACAGACCCTGACAGTACAGAATTAACTTATTCGCTAACCGCTAATGCATCAGCTCGATTCACCATAGACCCACTGTTGGGTGAAATACTGGTATTGTCCGGCGAAAATCTCGACTTTGAATCCAACGCAACACATGCAATAACCGTATTGGTCCAAGATAACAACGGCGGTGAATTAGAGCAAGAGTTCCAGGTGGAAGTGGGTAACGTAAACGAATCGCCGAGTGCGGCTACAAGCATAATGCTGCCGAGCGTCGATGAAGATGACGTTAGTAGTGTGGGTGCGGTACTAATTAATTTGCTCCAATCGGATTTCACCGACCCAGATGCCGGTGATTATCTTAGTGCAGTTGTAGTTGTTAGCAATCCAAATACAGACATAGGCAATTGGCAATTTCAAGTTCCCAATGGTACATGGCAGAATGTCGGACCTGTTTCATCAACCAATGCACTAGTGCTACCCGCCGCAAGTGAGGTCCGGTTTAACCCGGCGCCAGACTACCACGGTGCTCCACCCGGCATGACAATCTATTCATTAGATAATCATTACACAGGCTCTGTGAGCGACGCTGATTCACTCGTGTACTTAACCGACTTAGTTGGTCAGACGCAGTCTTCTTTAAGTGAAGAACACACGGTACTCAGTGTTCAGGTTAATCCGGTTAATGACGCGCCAACGATCCAGGTTCAAGCAATTATTACTGAATTTGATGCGCTAACAGACACCGATGAACCGGTTGATATTGCAGAGTTAATTGTTTCTGATATAGATGCTGGCACTAACGGAATCACGTTGACCGGGCCGCACGCTGAATTTTTCCAATTATCTAACGATGGTACCCATCTACAGCTCAAACCCGGTGCGCTGTTAAATGTGGGCAATCTTGCGCAATTAGATGTCGGTGTCGTGGTAACCGATGCAAGTATTACAATCGGTGCTTCCAGTAGCACAATGTATTCTTTGCTTTTAACCAGTTTGAACCAATCATTTGTTCTGAGTGATATTGAGACAACTGACATAAGCTTTATTGAGAATGGTGCAGCCTTGGCGGTTAGTGGCGCGCTAGCAGTTGATGGCCCCATTAACACGTTGATAGACTCAGCAAGGGTTTCGTTTCTATCGGGTTATAATGCCAGTCAAGACCGATTGTTGTTTTCTAGTGTGCACGGTATCACCGGTCAGTTCGACAACACGACCGGTGTGCTTTCGTTGACTGGTGGTGCGACCGCATCAGAATATGAAGCTGCAATACAGTCGGTTAGTTATATTAATTTAAGTGACAACCCAAGTAGTGAAGCCCGTGTAATTGCGATGGATGTTACCCATGGGAATGCAACTTCCAATGCTTTGAGTAGAGTAATAAACGTCGTATCTGTTAATGATGAACAAATGTTGTTGGTGAATACGGCTGTCAATATTGGATTAAATAGCTTGGTCGGATTAAATGCTGCAATGCTAAGTTCCGCTGACCTCGACCACGATCAAAACGCACTGATTTACACTAAAAGTGCAGCTTGGCCCAATATTGAATTGCTGGTCTCGTCCGTTTCAGCAAATATGTTTACACAACAAGATATTGATATGGGGCGCGTGGAACTGCTCTCCACTGGAAGCGAAGCTGGCACGTTGATGCTACCGCTTGTTGTTGATGACGGACTGGGAGCGACAACAGAGTTTGCGCTAACTGTGCTGGTTACAGGAAACTCTGATTTAGTGCCAGCACTGGGTGCTGGCATGCAAGAACCGGTGTTCTATGTGCTTGAGTCGGTACTGAGTGAGGTTCCCACGGTTTCCATCGAAAATTTGGTGGTCTTTGAACCTGTGACTGATGCGACCGATTCGCAAAGCATAAACGACAGTCAACCTGCAGCCAGTGCTACAACCAGTGCTACAACCAGTGCTACAACCAGTGCTACAACCAGTGCTACAACCAGCTTATTGGCAAATGACACATCCGAAACTTCGGAGGAGGCCGCTACTAGTGATAGTGCACTGGCAAGCATCGACATATCGGTATTCCCTACGAATTCGTCTGCGTTAAATATCGTTGATATCGCGAATGAGCTGTCCGCACCTGAAAATATTGTGAAGAAGGGTATTAAGTTATCCGCAATGCAAACTGCTGAATTGCAGTTGGCATCGCTTATGTCTTTGGAACCGATAACTGTTGAAGCGTCGGGAATCTACCAGAGTGTCGAGACCAATGTAGGCTTACTTGGCAGTATTGCAAAATTGCAAACAGATTTGCAACGTGCATCTGAGTCGTTAGAGTCTAACGCCGCAGTTCGCGATACTGTGGTTGGATTCTCTTTGAGTATCACGGCCGGGTTCTTGGTTTGGGTATTGCGTGGCGGTGCATTGCTGGCAAGTATGTTCTCCATTTCTCCTCTGTGGAAACAATTAGACCCATTGCCAATTGTTAATGGCACAATCGACGCGTCCAGCAAAGACAATGATGACGACTCAGTCGAAGACTTGTTTGCAAAGCACTGACAACAGACTTGTAACATGTCGATCAAGAAAGTTGTACGATTTGGTCACAGCCAATTTATCCCAAAAACTTTAGTATCAATAGTCACAAGCAAATTTTGATGAAGGTCGAGTCTATGAGAGCGCTGAAAACGTTTATACGAGAGAACAAATCTATACTTCTGTTTATTTGCTTGTTATCAGTTTTTCGCGGCGCTATTGCCGATTGGCATCCAGTACCAACCGGCTCAATGAAACCAACCATTCTTGAAGGTGATGTTATATGGCACAACAAGGTCGCCTACGATCTTAAGCTACCATTCACCAATGTTCGGTTAATTGAACTATCCACGCCACAACGAGGCGATATTGTTGTTGTTAATTCTGTACGTGCTGATAAAAGACTTGTTAAAAGGTTAATTGGTTTACCGGGTGATGAAATCAGCATTATCAACAACCAGCTTAGAATAAATGGTCTTACAGCCGACTATGAGATGTTGCCATTAAATGAGCTTGCGCATATTCGGCCCGTGGATAGAGAGCCTGGGTTTTACGCTATAGAGCAAGTTGATGGCGCGCCAAACCATTTGGTACATGCGCGAGCTACGCAGAATACTCCGAACGATAGTCGTTTTCAGTCACGCGGTTTTCGAACCGTCGTGCCCGAGAATCATTATTTTCTGATGGGAGACAGTCGTGACAATAGTGCCGATTCTCGCTATTACGGATCATTTCCTCGTGCTGAAATTAGGGGCAGGGCTACCCACGTTGTACTATCCATGAATATGCTTGACGCATACAAACCTAGGTTTGAACGGTTCTTCGAACCTCTGCTTTAATATTGTCACAAACTGGCGCACTTCACTGCGGACAGCTTTTCGTTGTAGACTGATAACTCACTGAAAACTAATGCGAGCATAAGGATATGCGACCA
>JAYJMJ010274445.1:0-12441 GCA_036873875.1 Laminaria ephemera
GTAGATGTGTGAGTTGTCCTGCGAGTCCTAGAACTGTGGACCCCCTGTCGTAGTTTTGGGAACTTTGTTCTTCCCTTGCGATCGTCCGCGAAGTTCTGGGTTAGAGGTGGTAGCCGCCTGTGGAGCAGTACGGCAGACATTAGGCGATCAGAATGTCAACGGTACTGCGGCAAATTTTCAGAATGGCTACTTTCAATCAAAAGGTTTTCGAACTCTTAGAGCGTCAACTGGATGCACAGGAATAAAAGACAAACCTATATATACCACAGCACAAAAAGAAACCTAAAACACTTCCACGAAAGCCAAACCTACAGCACTTTGCTTGTATCGTTTGAACCGATTGTCGCACTTCGAGATTTCACCCGCGAAGCGAACCGCGCACCCCTGAGGAAGGCAACAACCACCCCCTCCCCCCATTTTGTACCTCGGTCAAACCTAGACTCCCACGTACTTGCTTGTGGCAGCGTAACCAACACAGTTCCATAGCGACGTTGCATATCGTGAACAGAGAATCTAAAAACTCGATATCGCAGCCAACCAGAGTACCCTTAGCAAGAACCATATGAACGTGATGACGACGGCTCGGTAAAGGTGTCACGTTTGGGGAGGCTCGCGTGTATACCATCCCAATATCTGTGCAGCACGAACCGTTTTGTGCGTTTCGATTTCGCGACATGCATCGGCCACCACGGATTGATTTATGACGCTGCGCCAACAGCATGTATATTTAGTTCGATTTGGGCGAGGTACATAAACTTCTCGCGCGTGTGGCCTATACTCGGTAGTGAAAATGATGACATACATTTTAACACCTACCCTACCGTAGCCTTAGTCTGATGCCAGACATATTTTTGGCGTCGTTCGTCTTAAAACGAGCCGCGTCCCGAGTCGAAGTGTATCTCTGAGATCGTGCCCCGCGGTAATGATACTAACACCTCTAGTGCCGTTGGCGAATCGTTTGCCGTAGCATGCGTTATGACACGTGTATGACGAAGCAACCGGTGTGCACACCTCTAACCTTCCCCACACGTATATATGCGGCATTTGAGACAAAAAAAAATATGCTCCTCCACAGAACGAACTGAAAGGAGCATGCTCGCCTAGGCGTCTCACCCTTCTTCTTCTTCTTCTCGCAGCACTGGTGCTTGGTGCAATCGTTGTCATCGCACACGATGTTGTCAGCGTGTTCCACCAGTTGGTAGCTGCGAGACGGGCATGTGTAGCTGGAGCAGAGCTTGTCGCAGCACTGGTCCTTCTTGCAGTCGTTGCCGTAGCACTTGGTGTTGCCCGCATCCTCAATAAGGCGGTAGTCGTCGGGGCAGTGGTAGCTCGAGCAGTACTTGTCTGCGGTTCAATTCAGATCGTAGCGACCAGCGAAGTAAAAATTTGTAAATGCAGGGAAGGAGGATGGAGTGGGTATGAGTGGTACTGTGTAGTATTCGGCGCACTGTTTCAGGTTTCGCGTTAGAATGAATTGTGCTCTGCATATCGTCTGCTTCAACGACGGAAAAACAATGAATGTCTTGAATTGGCATGAATTTATTTAATTTGGGGCGTGATATCGCACGGTTAATAACGTATTGGCCAGTGTTACAAAACATCGATTTCATTACTTTTCGCACCTATAATGTGGTGCACATGCGAATTAAAAGCAACCTCGGATCACTCATAAAACCTCCCCGTCAATTCCCATTGGCACAAGTGTCCTCACAAACTTTAGTACAAGAGCTGCAGAGTCTCCTAATTCCCGGAAAAATGTTCAGTCGAAAATTCTTGTGCGGTTCTTTTTTATGAGGGCCGGTGATGAGGCGTGCTGCGATAGAGGTACAACGTTTAGGGCATTTCCTTCCTGACGAAGAACAACCACCCAATAATGTTGGACGGTAATTTGTGTTGCTACCATGGTATTCGATAAGTACCTAGGCCATGGGATTGTTCATCGGCAGACACATTCCATCTCCTCTCAAGTCAGGCTCCGATGACATGCAGGGTTCCCTCAGGTGAGGAGCCTGAGAAACATGTGGTACCGCACTTACCGTAGCATGAGTCTAAGTAGTAATTCACATACCACATTATACACCTCACCGTCCTTCTCGCAGCATTGATATTTGCTGCATCCGGAGGCGTGGCACACTTCATGTTCAGGGTCGTCGATCGGGCTGTAGTGGCGAGGACAGTCGTAGTTGGAGCAGGTCTCCTCACAGCACTGGTCGTTGGTGCACTTGTTGTCGTCGCACTTCTCGTAGGAAGCACCGTCGATCTGAGTGTACCCGTGATCGCAGTGGAATGAGCTGCAGTACTTAATCTCTGAGGTTTCAAGGTAAACGGCGTTTGACGCAGCATGAGCGGGTTAAAGCGCAAATGTTTTATTCATTGATACGATGCTTGAGAGGTTTATTGGTATTTCTGGTTCTTTGACCTCAGCGCGTATCATCCCCCAACACTTTGGTATTCCCTTCTGACCTGCACCAACAATTTCGGAAACAAACTATAGACTTGTCATACATTTTTGCCTGTTTGGGCACTTTAGTTTTCGTCGCGCTTCTGGTAGGAAGAACGGTCGATCTTACAGTACCCGTGATCGCACTGAAATGACTTGCAGTAGTGAATCTCTGTGGTTCCGCGATGACCGCGGCAATCATTGTAAGAATAGCAAACTTAGCCTAGATGGACGACCTTTTGCAAAACAAAGTTTGACTTGCAAATTTTGACTTGCACACTCCTACTACAAGAAAAAGTGATTTCTGGGTGCTCCATCTCTTGAGAGGCGTTTAGTATAACCGAGATGCATGTTGGAAACAAGATACCCAGATGATCTAACTACCTCTAGCGCCATTGGCGAATCATTTACAATGTACGTTAGACAAACCACACCACGCATTCCCGTCCTCGCGAATGCCGACACCCTATGACGAGAGAACATGCTAATCAGGGCCAGAAATGGTTTGTAAAAAGTGGGTAATATATATATAGGGTTTTGAGTGTATCGTGGGTTCTGATTTCTACGGTCCTCCGTATCAGCTTTACTACAGCAAATGGATACACGATAACAAGTTCTATCGCCGGGCGTCTCACAACCAAGGCTACCGTAGGGTGGTTACATTTAGTGCTCGCACGCTTGGCTACTGTATTCGTTTGAAACTTTAAACTTTTGTATTCAAGTGGGGGGCTCCCAAAAATTGTGCCGGTACGCGCCAGTCCAGTATACCGGCACTGTTCTGGGCACCGGCCCTAATGGGAATGGAGCTACTTATAGAGAGTTACAGTCGTGCTAAGCGACTCAATCGGCACTAAAGAGAGCAGTGGTACTATTCAGCCGATACTATTGGGGGCCTCCTACAATATTCGGTCTCGTGACATGCACCGCCGCAGCCTTGGAATTAATTGTTCACACGTCGGACAGATCACCGATCCCCACTCGATGATCTAGATCCTTCAGGGAAGATATGAGCTCTAGATATGCACAACATCTCATAGCGGCAGGTATAAGATCTACAACAACAGAGGATCTAGACCGTGATCTCTCCGATGATCTAGATCGTGATATGCCCGATGATCTAAATCGTGATATGTCCGATGATCTAGATCGTGATTTGTCCGATGGTCTAGATCGTGATATGTCCGATGATCTAGATCGTGATCTGGCCGACGATCTAGATCGTGATCTGTCCGATGATCTAGATCGTGATATGTCCGCTGTCTGGAACTGTTTGTTAAGCGACGCCAACAAACTACGTTTTAGTCCGATCTTGAGCGGGGTACATAGCCCCTCGCGCGACAAGCCTATACTCGGTAAAGTGAAGATGTGGGTATCCCCTTCTCTTTTTATCATCACTTTTACTTTCCAGCTGAACTCGTTAGAGGTTTTACCCTCCGCGACCTTCTGGACAAGCCGTGGTCAAAGGCGTATTCCCTTCTCCCCCAAGGTAAATGCCTACATTTGTTATCGCGCGTAGGGTTCGGCATTCCCACTTTTCAGCCTTTTGTGGTCATCGATTTGCGCTGAATTCCTACCATAGCATGGGTCTCACCGTCCTTGTCGCAGCACTGCTTCTTTCTGCACTTGTTGCGCCTGCACTTCGTCTCGTCAGCGTCTTCAATAAGGCTGTAGTGGTAAGGGCAGTGGTAGCTTGAGCAGTATTTGTCTGTGGGGTCCGTTTCAGACGATAACAAGAAGCGCCGGAATCCATACTAGTTCACGGGAGTACACATACATGGCATTGTCAACTTCGTACATGGTAAACAAACCTACGTCGTATAGTGGTGGTTGAACCTTCTACTCCAAATTCCGAGAAGAAACAACCAGTCAGTGCTCGAAATATTTACCAATTCAAGATCTACCGTCATATCCCAATGAGCAGCGACGGAATCAATATATTTCACGGGAATACACATGGTGCATCCACAATCAACCACGGGGCTATCGAGACGGGGATAGTGGTGGTGCTGCGTGGTGCCCGCACTCGGTCTGGTGAGCGTTTGTCAATAAGGCCGCACTTGTCCGGACAGGGGAAGCTCGAGAGATACTTGTCTGAGGTACCATTTACACAACAGTTGAGAAGTGACGCCAGTGTTTATAATTTCATGGAAAACACACATTTCCTCCGTTATCAATCACATGGCAAACGAGACAGGTGTATTGGTGGTACTGCATGCCTCTTGCACTTGGTCTGGTCAGCGAAATAAATTAAGTCTGTATTTGTCCGAGCGGTGGTCGCTCGAGCAGGCCTTGCCTGAAGTCCGATAAATCTGTATGACAACGATCAGCGACGGAATCAATTTTAGTTCACGGGAGTAAACATACATCCCTTAACAACTACCCAACTATATGATAAAAGGAGACAGGTGTAGTGGTGGTACTACTGTAGCATTATTCTAAGGGAGTACTTGGAAGCGAAATATTTCTGGAGACACGGATACAGTGCCGAATATTGTTGTCTGGTTCATATTCGGGCATGTACTCGGGCACCCTCACGGTACAACCCCACTATATAACACCCTTGTTCGTACGCAGGGTACGGTTACCCACAAAACTTTCCTCGCAGTAATCGAGACAGCGTTTGAACCTTCTGCTCCACACTGCAAAAAAAAAAAAACTCTCAGTGCTCCGATAGAAAGGACGCAGTGCTAAAACAAAATCAATCAGAGCTCCACAAAGGAGCGTAGAGTACGTCTCACCGTCCTTCTCGCAGCATTGATATTTGTTGCATCCGGAGGCGTAGCACACTTCATCTTCAGGGTCGTCGATCTGGCTGTAGCCGGAAGGGCAGTCGTAGTGGTAGCAGGTCTCCTCACAGCACTGGTCGTTCGTGCACTTGTTGTCGTCGCACTTCTCGTAGGAAGCACGGTCGATTAAGGCGTACCCGTGATCGCAGTGGAAGGAGCTGCAGTACTTCTGCAAGGGAGGCGTGAGGGTTAAGGGTGGGAGGCGTCGTCGACTAATTTGTACACGGGATAGCACTCGAAGGAGTTGCAGTTATTCTGCGAGGGGGGCGTGAGGAGTAAGGGTGAGAGGATCGGTCGATTAAACAAACCCGGGACAGCACTCGAAATAGTCGCTGTATTTCTGCAAGGGGAATGTAAGGCAGAAGGGTGGGACGAGTGGTCGATCTAATAGCATCCGTGGTCGCACTAGAAATAGTTGCAGTACTTGTACAAGGAGGGCGTGAGGGGTAAGGGAAGGAGGGGGAAGAGACGACATCAGTGACCACGTCTTGTCCAGAAGTTGGAAAGTAAAAGTAAGATGTAAACAAATACTTCGTATAAAATAAATTATGTACCAGTACCTGGTATTCGCGTGGAAAGGTGTGCGGTCTGGAAACTATTGTCGATTTCCTGTTGACCTGTGTCCGTCTAGAGCATCTGTTAGAATGGTGGTGGTCCCTGCTCTCTTCGCCGTTCGCAACGTGTATTGGACTGGTTTACAACATCGGCATTTGTTTCATGTGTTGCGGCAGTGCCTACATATAGTTGTTCGAAAAAAACATTGCGGCGTGGTCTTGAACCTTGGGCTCGTTCGTTAACAGCAGGTGGCATGTTCTGCACATCTCCCAGAATTCACACGTCAAGCATTACCTATGTGTTTTCAATCGGGAAGTCGTTTGTGCCTTTCATCATTCTCCTCCACTGCACAAAACGCTTGAATAGAAAGCTGTTTAGTTTCAGACGCATGCTACGACACGGGTAGCGCATTTTGGCCAAACCACTTGTGGCTGACGGGTCTCTTCACTAGGCAACTACCCAACAATGTCCGATCACCATTTATTGTGAACATTCAAAAACATTCTTGTTGTGTTTGCCGTTTGACAGTGTCAGCGTCAACGACGGATCACTCATAAGCTTTCCCAAAATAAAGAAGAACAAAAACATCCTATACATGTTTACGACGACGGATCACTCATAAGCATTCCCAAAATAAAGAACGAAAACATCCTATACATGTTTACGTCATGGGATTAATCGTCGGGTTGCTCTACTGTACATTTGTTCTCCTCTGAAGTGTTTTTTGGGGGAGGTATACATATATACCTTCACGTGAGAAGCATCCAAAGAACCTGTTGCACCCATACCTTGTAATGGTGCCTTGAACCGAGCTCTTGCTGATCGTCGGCCGCCGTTTCTTCGACATTGGTTGCCGCTGCTTGGAAGTGGACGATCCGCGGCCGAGTAAACAAGGGTGGTATTTAATAGAGTTACGTGGAATATACAGTGGTGTACCCATTTTATGACAATCTGGTTTTAAGACTTTGCGGGAGAGATACAAGACCAGGTAAATTGGCTTGTCACAGAAAAACAACTACTTGAAAATAGGATGTGATCATGGTTAAGGTCGAAAAGAAAACTACTTGGAATTGGTATGGGATCAGCTTTGCCGTATTGGATTTGATTAGAACATTAGACCACATTTGAGATAAGACCACCTAAATGGTTTGTCACGGCATGTTCTTAAAGTTGGTACACCACTGCACTTTCCTGTATTCTATCAAGCCCTGGTTTCCACGTGTTTGCTAAAACTGCAGCCGACCGTGTATGGCCAATAAAGAAGCCATTGACAAACGTCCGACTTTCCTCATTGTGAAATGCCTTCCCAATGAGAGTAGAAATCTTTTTTTCTGATTTTTTCGCAGACATCCATTTTCTTGAAAGTCAGTTTTTATACTTGAAAACCACAGACCTAGTTATTGGCAACAGGTATCGACCCACAAAAAAGACTACTAGTAACCATAGTAGGCAGTCTCGAGAAACGATGGGGGTTTTCGATGGATGCCGACATTTCGAAAGCGCTCGGGATCTGGAGATTGACTATTATGTTATTTCGCTCCAAGGCCCAAGAGGACAACGGCTCAAAGCGAGCTATTGCTCTGTTCAATTTGGGTCTGACATCGATACAGCCGTACTCGTTCTTGGAGACTAACTATTCCCGACAATGGGTGGATAACGTAGCCGCAAACTATCGCACACGTGTTTATGAGGATGCTGTTGGTGTCGTTGTTGTTGATGATGGAAACCTCACAGTAGCGAGTTGCGACTTTACAGCCGGGTGTCAGGAAATAGCAGTCTATATGCGGGTATTCTTACCAAGAAGAAACTCGTCGGGGTCCGAGGATAGTATCCATTGACAACTTAGTCAATATGGATATAGGGACTCAGGGTACCTTCTGATACATGGCATGTCGCTGCTATTACGGAGGACCATAGTAATCAGGACCTACAATATACACGAAAACCTATATATTCCACTGTTTGTACAAACCATATTTGGTCTTTATTATTATGGTTCCCCGTAATAGTACTACGGGTGTGCGGCATAGCTAAACAGACATTTAACCGAAAACACACCCAACTGTGTCTGCGATGCTACTGCGTTCAACTACCTACACATAAGTGCTGTCTGGAGTGCCACAAGAGTATACCGCGTATTTCCGACAAATCGCTCAGAATTTCATCCCAAGGGGGGGTGTTGTCGTGTAGCATCATACGGTAATCAACTCCCCTAGTCGGACAGAAAAAATGTTGTCCACTGTTGACGAAAAGGCGATCACGGTATAATCTACAATCCACGTTCATCCGCCTGCCTGCAAGCCGACTTTATACACCCAGGATTTCAACCGGCACCACTCACGATCGTCCCCGGCCGTTGCTATCGCGGAACGAGACGATGTCTACGCACGTATTGCAACGGGTGCTACAACAAGGGTAGCGCTTTGTGTTAACTATTTCTGATGGACGTTGGTCCTCACTTGAGGAGCTCCATATCTCACCCAAAAATCTGATTTGGGGAAAACTGAAAAGTGCTACCCCTAGAACAATCCCCCGACCTATGTATGCAACGAAATTTATTGGGAAAAAAATATAAATTTCTGACGAGTTTGGGTTAAAAGTAGCCCCATCATTCACATACCGTTTCAATCAAAAAGTGTTCCCTCTGCCGTACCACGCGTCAGGAACCACCTAATACCGTTGGGATACCCATCGTGTTTCCCAATGCTATTTGCGACACACCTCTACCCCGTAATATGCGTCTTGTTGGATGTTGATCGCACAGGTAGTACCTGGGTGGCAACATGGCGAACGCGTCGTCATCATTCCTATGGGCAGACATGCGCTACAATAGAGGTCACACTCTTGGGCCAAACCGTGTATGTCTATATACGGGGCTCGTTAACTGGGGAGATACCCAATATCGTCGGAAATACCATTGTGTTTTACTCTGGTTTTCGCTGGCTAGAGTATGGCATTTTTTATCATGTTTCACTTTGCATTTTCCTCTATTGTCTGTTTTTGGGTGAGGTGTGGAGACTCTCAAGTAAAGAGCCTAACTAAACAGAAGTAGGCTTTGCCTCTATCGTAGCATGCGTTGGTCGTTAGGTTGAATTTAGTGTATACCGCAACCTCCCTCAAAGAAAACCCTCCCGCCTGGGTCAGTATTCCTGTCTGATATTTGGGGTCCAGTACTGTAAAGAAAAATTGCTGCGTCAACTCACCTTTACCACTCGGCTAGGACGCAAGCTACGGCAGCTGGTGCACCTTGATCTTTATGACCCTCTACTTGAAAAGAGCTCCACTCCGGCTTACGAGAAAAACATCGAAGCACAGCCCGATAAACAAGCCCATGGCCCATGGGGAGAATAACGACAAACACTGAAAAACACAAAGCGAACTCAAACCATATTGAGAATAGCAAAAAATATCTGAAAACAAAAACGGTATGGTATGATACTCCGAAGATAATGAGTAGTTCCTCACAGTTAAGGAGCAGCCCCGCCAGTCAGATATGTTTTCTCGCTGAAAGAGCTATCTCTATCGCACAGTATTAATAACATGAGTCGCAGCCGCACAAACCTGCTGTGTTTGACGGGAGATCCGCGGCGGCTGCGACGGCGAGAGCCGCCAAAACCGCGACGATGGAAAGACGGTGAAACATCGTGTGGATGTAGCGTCTTGTTTTGCTGTGGTGAGCGAAATGCAGTGCTATACGAAGAGCGCTGAAATCAGAGGAGGAGGACGAGGGAGGCGGGGGGGGGGGGGGCGGGGACAAGCAGGAGAAGGATCACGAGCAGGAGGAACGGGAGGAGAAGGAGTGTTGGGGGGGGAGAGAGGTAGCGCGATCAGGGGGGACATAATTCAACATTGCTCCGTATGACGGGAGGAATATATTCATACGACGATTTAGGAAATAATCACAAAACAGAAAAGACTATCAAATGTTACTTGTATACTGCTTGCTGTATATGGAAAAAGTCCGAAACGAAATGGCATCCCAATGATATCAGGCAGATCCCGAGGTAAGAAGCCCCGGCGGTCAGAGTCGGTTTGGCTAAAATCTTCTAACCCTATCCAGCACATATAACCCTATCGTAGCATATTTGTACCAGCAGGATACAAAGAAGATGCAGAGTACGCCTTGTGGCACAAGTGGTTCCGGTGGGTGGCATATGTGCAACTGCACCCGGACTTTTGAACTCACAATATTTGCAGGTTGTTGAACTAAAACTCTCTAGACAACGCATACTGGCTGCATTATGGAAGCTACCTAAACATGCCACCGATCGACAACAACCTTGTTCAGTTTCCCTCCCTTCCCACCAACACAACCACCAAAACGTAATGACACTGTCTGGATAAACATGTCGACGATGATGTGGGTTTTAAGCGTGTGGAAGATCTTCTAGCACCAGGGTCAACAGCAGTGTGATACGAAGACGTTGGTCTTAATCAAGCCGTGCACGGAAACTACAAACTTCTTAGAGGGAAACATTATACAGCAGTGTGTATACAGTCGGCGTCCCCGATGGTCTAGTGGGTTAACCGCGTAACCACTGAGGTCAACGTTGCGGGTTCGAGCCCCCCCAAGTGCATACTCGTACTCGTCGGGACTTTTTCTTGTGCTAAAAATTGACTTAGAGATATTTCGATACATACAACGCCATACTAGGACGATCTCACCAAAACAACATATCCGGTATATCCGAGCGCAAATTTGCAATACATCTGCAGTAGCATTTATTCTCACCGATGGAGAGTGGTAGTGCAGGAGGAGGTGATGAGGTGTGACTGAGGGTGGGATGGGGTTGCATCGCCGGATCAAACTTAAATCCCTGGGGCAGGCGGTATCTTGTATGGGAAACGGGGCAACGGCGGAGGGACAAAGAAAGGCAATACAGTCGTGGTCCCTCAACAGTGCAGTGGCCTGTCAGATGCCAATACCCGCACTAAAGCGGGACCCCGAACTATCACTGGGGGTGCGGTACACTGTAAGACGAGGTGGTGGCGAGCGATTTTCCCGTACTCAAATGAGGCCCCGCACTAAAAGGTACCGCACTAACGTAGAACCACGACTGTACCGGTTATTGCTTGAGGGGCCCCAACATCGACTGGTTCTGCGTGTCAATGGTTGGGAGGCCGGAATAGTTGGAAGTTGTCTACTAACGTACGTATGGTTCATTGATGTCGGGGCCTTACATCTGGGTGTACGACGAAGGTTGACAAGAGATAGACGGGAAAGCCAGAGCAAGTCGAAGAAGTAATTCGGTCAAACCATCGTATGATTACATCATCCGTATCTCACCGCTTGTCCAGAAGATCGCTAGCGGAGAAAAATTCCTCTTGTATATGATATATACGAGTTGAGCTGGAAATAAAGAAGTGCTGACAAAAATAAAGCAGAAAAAAGAGGAGGTATCGGCACGGACACTGGTTGTGCTAGGTTTAGATGGGTAGAAAGATCAATTAAATGTGTAAAACACGCACATGGTCGAAGGTCCTAAATCTGTCCGATGCAGTATTCGTGTCCTTGAATATATACTTATATATATTGTAGATTCAGTGCCGGAGGTCTTATTATTATGTTGCAAGGATTTCCCGGGAAGCTCCCGAGGCGACAGAGATATGATATTTCGTCGAGAAGCATCGCGAATGGTAGCATTGCATAACGAACAACACCAAACCAGAGCACATATTTATATAAAATTATAAATACACTACAGCCGTGAGATCGAGTGTTTCGTCGAAACTCATCTTTGCAAGCTGCGTGTGATATTCCGATCGCGCGTGCTACCGAATGTGTATGTCTTCATCACAAAGGATTACAGTTCGGCTATTCCCCTTTTAGTACTAGTTAGCACCAGGGTCAACAGTGTGAAACGAAGACGTCGGTATTTTTAGTCATTTGTATGTGAACACGTTCAACCGCGTTTTAGAGAGGAATAAAATGTAATGCAGATACGATACACACTCCCGTTTAGTATATATTTCGTATTGTCAACGTGTGAGGGTTCTTCGCATTCAACTGTTATTTCCACCTATCTACATCCAGCGCAACCATTGTCCGTGCCGATTCCTCGTCCTTGAGAGACAAGCTCTGTGGCCACAAACTTCAAGACAGAGACACCCATCGCAAATACAGTAAGTTTATTAGGTCATGCAATACCAAACGCAATGTGTACGAAGGAAGGAACATCAACAAGCAAGCACACCAGACTATTTGCAAAATAGACAAAAAAAGGAAAATTGGAAGAGCGAAAAAGAACGCAGAGGGTCGGGAAGAGGTGCCCAGGAATACCACTTCTTTTATGTTCGGTTTTTTAGGTTGTTGTACGGCATGCGTCCGGTTGAACTTTACAGCAATGCCCCCCCTTGGCGGGATGTGTGTGTACAGAACGTCCCGTGTCCCGTATCAACTACGCATATTGGCGAAACTGTGGCAGCTGTCGATTGAGGGCAACTTTGTCGAGAGAAACACAGTCAATCTCTCCGAAGTTTTGAGATAAAGAGGTGTTCCCCTTTGGCGGGATAACTGCAGTGTGTGTACAGAACGTCCCGTGTCCCGTATCAACTACGCAAGTCGGCGAAACTGTGGCAGAACTTGTCGATTGAGGGCAACTTAGTCGAGAGAAACACAGTCAGTCTCTCCGAAGTTTTGAGATGAAAAGTCTCCCCCCC
>JAYJMJ010274464.1:0-30754 GCA_036873875.1 Laminaria ephemera
CTTTTGAAAGTTTTTTGTTTTTTATTTAATGCATTAACTTTAGTTGTTTCAACATAAGTAAAATTATAATAAATATGACCATGAGAATAAGAAACAACCAATGATTTTATATTTTTTGAACTTACATATTTATTGGCTTTAACATGAGTTTGAATTTGTTTCTTAAAAAGTGTTAAACCCAATACATTTTTTCTTTTTAATGAAAATTTAGATTCTTCTAGTGGAATGGAATATTGATATGTTTTTGCTAAAGATTTGGCCTTTGGAAATCTTGGTTCACCCGTAAATTTCGATTTATCTTGAAAATATTCCTTTCTTCTTTTAAAAATATTATTCCAATCTTTTTTTAATCGCCTAACGACCATTGAAATATTTTTATCATTTAATATTTCACCCATTTTTTTTAAAGATATAAATAATTCATTATCTTTAAAATAATCATTCATTAATTTAATATTTTCTTTGGTTTTTTCACCACCTACATTATTGGAAATAACCGCTTTCATAATCATGGGATTTAATAATAAATTAAAAATAGTATAATCACGATCATCTTTATTTTCTATATTATTTATTTTTTTTAATTCATTTTGAAGAAGAATATTGAGCATATTTTCTAAATGTTTATAATCAAAAATAGCTTTTTTAACATGACGAACAATTTTTAAATCTTTTTCATGAATAGAGAAAGTTTTATGAAATATAATATTTTCACTTTTTTCCTCTTTATTTTTCATATATTAAAAATCTCTTTTATTAGATTTAAATATAGCAAAAGCAATGAGTTAAGTCAAATTTATATTTATATTTATATTTATGCAAACAGAATATTATGTAGCCATTTTTAATGATTTCTTATTTTTATGGCTACGATAACCATATAACTTTGCACTAAAAACGGTAATAATTTCCAATAGATCTTTAGCAAGTGTTGATTCAAATGTTTCACTTTCATTATGATTGATAAAGACTATATTATTGCCAAAACATTTAGAAATTGAAACAATCAACTCCGTTCCAAAACGAAGTAAACGATCCTTATGTGTTAAATAAATTGTATCAATAGATGAAGAAATAATTAGAGATATAAGTTTTTTAAGTCCTTTTTTCTTAAAATTCAACCCACTCCCTAGATCTTCGATAATTTCTAAATTGGGAATATTATTTTGTTGAGAAAAGTCTTTTAAATATTGGGTTTGTCTAACTAAATCATCTTTTTGATCATGAGATGAAACACGAGCATATCCAATATTGATACGCTTTTCCTTGTTTTTTATTTTCAAAACATCATATTTTAAATATCGTCTATGACTTCCAAAGGTTCTAAAGCTCGATAATAATTTTTTAGATTTTTCCCATCGATGCAAAGTTTTAACACATACTCCCAATTCTAAACTTACTTCTCCTACACTTAAGTATTCTTTCATTGTGATTTCTCTATTTTTTTGTTATCAATATATTGAAATCTTAAACTATGAATACTGAATGTCTAGGTTTGTCTTGAAATTTTAATGACTGATTAAAACCCCAAGATTTAACTATCTGATATCCATCATTATCCATATATGGCCAGGCCATCAATAATAACGATGAGTCTTTTTTATATTCTTTAATTGCATCAAGACCACTAACATCCAATACATCAGTAACAGTGCCAAGACCAATCTGCCCAGCTTTCATCCAACTAAAATCATCTGATGATATGATATCAACACCTTGCTCTCTTAAACCTTTCGCCAACCAACCTCTACCAGCCATTACCTCTAAAACTTTTCGATCCTTAATATAATCAGCCATATTCTTACATATTTCTTGAGATACACTAGCATATAGACCAAACCCTTGACATATATTCTTAAATAAAAACTGACTCATATCTCTATTCATATCACATGTTGTAAAATCCTTGTTTAGATCTGGCATTTTAAGGGGTATTTTTTCATTAAATATTTCATCGATATATTCCAACAAATCATCATTTATACCATTAATATTTCTCTCTTGAATATTTTCAATATATCTATTAATCATGAATTCCATATTTTTGTTTTCAAATTTATACATTGTAATTGTTCTCTTTGTTTTTATATAATTATATCATTTCTTTATTATATTGACAAACTATATTAAATTATATATTATGTTTTTGTGAAATAAAACACATGAACAGGATGCATCTGCATGAATTTTTTTAAAAAGATAGCCTTATTTATATACAATAAATTTAAAAAACAAGACATCAAGCCTTCTCCAATATTATGTTTACCTCATTTAAAAGAAGATAATGAATCTTCATCTGAAAATAACACAGGAAAAAGAATTTGCTTTGATGAAATGCATAGAGTTACACAATCACTCGATGACTTTGAAGTTGATATGACAGATATTATAAATTCATCTCTTTCCAGTTCTTCCAGAGGCCTTGGTTTTGCTGTTATTTTTATGACACAAAGCTCATGTGATTTTATTGTGAATAAAAATTTTGATTTTAAAGTGACCCATCAGTATTTACCAAAGTCTCCAAGATGGAATCATTTATTAAACTTTTTTGTAATTAACGGCTACACAAGAGGACAACCAATTACATCTCTCGCAAATGATATAAAAAAATACAAAGATTTATTTAAAAAATACCAAATAAGTCCTGATGTTTATTACAAAAAAGGTCTCAGTCAATTAAAACTAGATATACTCGAAACAATAGCTAAGCATGATACTGATAAATATTTGAAAAAACATTTTTCCAAAAAACATAAATATCTTATCACTGAAAAATTCAATAATCTTATTAAAGATTTAATATTAGATAAAGATACTTTGGATGATATATCTTCTTTGATTAAATCCAACATTTATTCATACAAAGAGCCTTCTCAACTATACACTGATGTTATTAATTTGTTAAACAAAAATAGAAATTGGGATGTAATATCACAAATTACTAAGATTAAAGAATTCGGCACAGTTCTTTTTAAAAATGACAATCGTATTGTTTTTGAAACTAAAAGTTATGATCAAATAAAAGAGCTTGGAGCACCAAAATGGTGTATTGTAAAAAGAAAAGGAGACTTTTACAGCCATATTTCTGTTGGTGATCGACAATTTGTAATATATAACTTTAATGTCCCATATAATTCTTCTGAAGCTATTATTGGGATTACATTTAATGAAAATCAAGAAACAGTTAGGCATGCTTTTGATTATAATAATAGACCATATACAATTGAAAAGAAAGATTTACATTTTTTGCCCTAATATTTTTTTTCTTTGTGATTTGTCTTTTAGATACCCCATCTCATCCTGTAGATCTGCTACAACATGAGATTTATGATCTTCATTATACCCTAATTTTTTGGCAATCTTTGTTGCAAAACCATCAATGTCACTTGATATAATCTCTTTTCTTATTCTATTCTTTATTTCTTTTGAAGTTGCATGATCATTTCTAAGGTGAGATGCACTAATACCTTTTTCACTTAAATGGATACCTATCATAGATTCTGGATTGGTTGGACTTTTTGTAAAATCACAGTATATATACAAATCACCATCCTCGTTGTATCTATTAAAAAAACCACTGTTTCTTTTTATACACCACGACGGGCTGCCTAGATCGTTGCATGAATTGTAACTAGGAACGTACAAAATAGTCTGATCTTTATTGCTTTTTATAATTTCAACATCACTATTACTCTTAACTTTACTCAATAAACTAATTTCACCCCAACCAGATAACTTTTCCAATGTTTCCTTTATATGATTAGCCAATTTAACTTCACCATCTTCTTGATTATTAAAGTAAGCCATTTTCTTTGAAACATAACTTTTAAATAATGAATGATCAAAGCCCATCCTAACCCAACTAGAAACTGAATCTCTAACACTTTGAGTGTTAAGTTTTTGATAATTTTTTGACAACTCCTTACTAACTATTTTATCCGCATTATGTTCAAATTTATATTCTTGTAAAGCATCGTAAAGCTTTTCAGATCGTTGAAATGCCCACAAGTCCAAGTTGATATCATATTTTTTTATAATATGCTTGTTTTCATTAAGAGTTGTATTCATTGAATCCAATGTATCAATTGAATCACCTTTTTCCATTCTTGATAATAAATAATTACCTATTATTGGATTTTTTCTATTTTGATAAGCATAGTTAGATTCTATCATATTTTTATAATGACCTTTAAAAGTATCTTTATCATTAGGGTAAGAATAATAACCACGACCATCCATAACATCTGCTAAAACTGAACCATCTTTGAAAATCATCCAATGACCAGAAAACTTATTATTACCAGGTATATGTAATTCAATATTTATATCATGTTGTAATTCTTTAGATTCTAAAACCATTTTAGGCAATGTTTTATCAATCATTACTTTATATTCATCCGCACTATTGTATAAAGATGTTTCATCTAGCTCTTCCATATTGGATAAAATATTATTATATATACTTTCCAAATCTCCCTTAAATC
This sequence comes from Laminaria ephemera, assembly GCA_036873875.1. Taxonomy (NCBI): domain Eukaryota; class Phaeophyceae; order Laminariales; family Laminariaceae; genus Laminaria; species Laminaria ephemera. Next base: position 4,485 of record JAYJMJ010274464.1, read on the forward strand.
CCATTAAAACATCAACAAAAGTATCTGACATCTCATGTAAGGTCTCCAAATCACTATATATTGAACTAGCTTTATAATCTATAGATGAATAAGTATCTGATAAAACACGCTGTGACTCAGACAACGCTTTTTCGTAATCAGGAACATCATCTTCATAATCCTCATGTCCAAAAATTTCATCTAAGGCCGATTCTGCTTCAGATACATCTAGCTCTAACTGAGCAATATCTGCTATTTCTGAATTAATATTTTTAATGTCACGTGCTGATCCAAAGCTATTATTCATATCATATTTTGGTAGACTTTCATCTTTGCCTGATGACCAAGCATTAAAACTTTGTTCGATATAATCAAGTTCAGATATTAAAGATTTAACTGTTTCTGAGGTTTCATTTTTAGTCTTTAATTTTTCTTCAAAGGTATGTTCTAGCATCTCAATTGTTTCATTTTTAAAGTTTACGATTGATTCTACAAAGCTAAACATCGCTGATACAGCCTCATCATCCCATTCTGAAGCATCATATGATATTTCTTCAATAGAGCTAGCATCTGATGAAGAAGCACCAGACTCAACTTTTTTAACTTCTGACATTAATTCTGATATTGAATCTAATCCATCAGACATTTTTTTAATTTCATAATCCAAATCATCTAGTGTGATTGAAAAACCAAAAAGCTGTATCTCATTAGACTGAAATAATTCTTGTTTTTTAAAATCATTTTTTAATTTATCTAATTTTTTTTCTTTCATTGTATTTTCTTTTGTTGTTTTTATTTTATTATAGCATATTATTTTGTTTTTAAAAAAACAATTGCTTAGATAAAACTCTTTTGATATGATGAATCAAACAATGGTAAGAAACAACATAATGAATGACATGCTAAAAAAATATCAAAATAAACATCCATATTTAACTAAAGTGCTATTAAAATATGATGACATCGAGACTGTTTATGAAAAACAGCTAGATCATTTTTTTGACATTTATCAGTCTCACCAAAAAGAGATTAAAAAATATCATATTAATTACTCTCAATTTAATGATTTTAAAGAGCTATATTCTTTATTTTTAGATATAAGCAAAGAAGAACCTGTTAATATACCAGTTGACTATTTTAAGTTTGAAATATGCAATGATTGGTATGTTATTCCATGTCACACTTTTGAAGACACACGTAGATATGGATCCAATTTTTGGTGTATTAGTAATAGTCAAAAATGGTGGAACAAATACAATAAAAACAGCAAGCACTATATATTGGTTAATAAACAAAATCATTCATCAAAAATAGGCATTAGTTTTAACAATGAATCTTTATATATTTTTGACGAATATGATCGAGCCATTAAACCCACTAAATTAAAAAAAATAATTCCAAGTATATCTTCAAAATTAAATATCAACATTGATATATATATCAAAAAAAGAAATCTATTTAAAGAATACAAAGATTTAATGATTTTAAGTGTTAATTTGACACTCTTCTCATTTTTACCAAATTTTACCGAATCTATTTTATTTAATTTTATTTTTTTATTAATAGGAATTAAATCATTCTCATCTATTCTACATTTTATTTTTAGTGACACTTATACAAAAAGACATTTAACTCTAATAAGTCTAATGATCTTTGCATACATACCATCAATGAATTTGCCTGATATTAATCTGATTTGGAGCCATTTATCTAACCTTAATTTATTCAATCCTATTATCTGGTTACATTTTTTGGACTCTATATCTTTGCTATTAACATCCCTTACAGCACTGGTTATTATAGATCGAATCACTACATCGATTATATATTTTAGTGCTATACTACCATCGATGATGTTCAATCATCTGGTTAGATAAAAATCTTGCTTTATATGTTAATTTTGCTATAATATGTAGCTTAGTATATATTTAAGGTCATTTTATGAATAATGTCGAATTTATTAAAACACAGCAAGATAAACATCCATATTTATCAAAAATACTCTTAAACTTTAAAGATGTTGACATCATGGATAGGGGACAAATACAGCATACTTTTGATATGTTTCATCACTATAAACACCAAATTTCAGAATTTAAGATTAATTATGCTCAGGTATCCAGTTTTAAATCTTTATATTCAATTTTTATTAAAATAAGTGGGAACACTATAGTTCAGCCAGCGGTTGATTATTCACACTTATTAGAAATCGATGGATGGTATATTATCCAGTCCAATTCACTAGAAGAAACCAGAAAACATGGTGCGAATACATGGTGCATTTATCAAAATGAAAAATGGTGGAATAGATATAATGCTAATAATAAACACTATATTTTAGTTAATAAACTGGATAATTCTTTAAAATATGGCATTAGTATGTCTAATTCTGAAATTAAAATATTTAACGAAAATAACAAAAAAATAAACCTTCATGAATTAGTGTCATCTTTACCAAGAGTGACATCTTATCTAAAAATAGATGTCCCTGACAAATTTAGAAATTTTATGAAGGAATATTGGAATATTTTTTTTAGTGCCTGGTCATTATTCTTCTTTACTATTCACCAAAACGAACTAGACACATCATCTGGGAGTTTTTTGATTCAAGGGGCATGCCTAACATTATTTTTAACATTAATTCTTATGACTATAAAAAATAACTTAATCAATCCTGTTTTCTTGCACAGGCATTTTATGCTTATATTTTCTATTGGCATCTTAACACTTATCAATTATTCTACACCCCAACCCAATGCACTATTATCAGACTTAACCAATGCCTCTATATCAGCGGTTTCGGTATCAACAGTTGCTATGGCTGGAGCAGTTGTAGTTGCCATTACCCTTATGTATTTTAAAAATATAACTGAGTATATAATTAGAAAAATTAATTGATTTAATCACAAATAATGCTAAAATGATAAAAATAATAAGTAAAATTTGGAGTTGTAATGCAAGAGAGTTATATTTTTTGGAATAGCCTTAGTACGATTTTAACCATCCTGTTTGTTTGTTTTATTTTAGGTATTGCATTTCTTTATTATTATATAAAAGATAGTCGTCAAACAAAACACACACTAAGAAGAAATTTTCCAGTTTTAGCTAGAGGAAGGTGGCTATTAGAACACCTTGGAACTTTTTTTAGATATTACCTTGTTAATAATGAACGTGAAGAGGAGCCTTTTAGTAGACATAGTAGAAGCTATGTTTATAAAGCTGGAAAAAATAACAAACGTAACGAAGCTTTTGGTTCAACCAAATCATATAATCCAAGGAGCTTTTCTTTTGTACATAGTATGTTTCCATTTATAAAAGAAGAAACTCAAAACTCACCTATTGTTTTTGGTGAAGATACTGAAAACCCATATACTACAACCTCACTATTCAACCCTTCAGCAATGTCATTTGGAGCCTTATCTAAAGAAGCAATTTCTGCTATTAGCCAAGGTATTTGTAAATCTGGAGGATGGATGAACACTGGAGAAGGTGGAATGTCTGCCTATCATACTACGAGTGGTGTTGATATTGTATTTCAAATTGGAACTGGAAAATTTAATGTTGGCAATGAAGATAACTCTTTAAATATTGATAAACTTCACAATGTTGCTGGTGACCCACAAGTTAAAATGTTTGAAATAAAGTTAAGTCAAGGTGCTAAACCAGGCAAAGGAGGTATTTTACCAGCTAAAAAAGTCAATTCTGAAATTGCTTCCATTCGTGGTATACCCGAGGGAAAAGCATCTATATCCCCAAATAGACACATTGAAATAACTGATATGGAAAGTTTATTGGAGTTTATTTATACAATTAAAAGCAACACAAAAAAACCTACTGGTATCAAGTTATGTGCTAATTCACCGCATGAACTCGAAGAACTCATTAAGGCTATTTTTGAAAAATCTAGCAATCATTTATATCGTCCAGATTTTATCACTCTAGATAGCTCTGATGGCGGTACTGGTGCTGCCCCAACAGCTTTCCTTGATAGCATGGGGATGAATATATTAGAATCTCTTCCATTGCTAAATGACTTATTAATAAAATATAACCTAAAAGATAAAATTAAAATCATTAGCAGTGGTAAACTCGTTACACCTGTAGAAGTTGCTTGGGCATTTGCACATGGAGCAGACTCTGTTAATACAGCGAGAGGGTTTTTATTTGCATTAGGCTGCATTCAGGCTCGACAATGCAATAAAAACACATGTCCAACTGGAATAACCACCAATAATTCCAAATTAAGAAAGGGGCTAGTGCCATCAGATAAAGCAGAAAGAGTTTATTATTATCATAAAAATATGAACAAAGATTTAATGGACATTGCACATGCATGTGGAGTAGAATCTTTTGAACTACTTACAACAGAACATATTCGTTATCCTGAAAAAATATCTATCAAAAACTTATAATATAAAGTTTATTTTTTCAAATTTGATTAATGTTAAAAGGTTTGTTATGCTAAAAAGATAACTTTAAATAAAAATAAAATGGATCTTATAATTATGTTGTTAGAAGATATTAAGTATTTATTTAGAAAGAACTCCACTATTTTGAAAACTATTCAAAACTATTGTGAATGTGTCCCTGATCATCAGATTTTACATGTTCATGATATTATTACAAAACACAAAAACACATTAAGTGCCGTAAAACTAGTTTACTCTCAATATAAAAATTTTGACGAACTATATGTTGCACTACTCAAAGTTACTAATGAAACAAAATCAAACTACTGGGATTATGCCAACAGAAATGGACTAATTGTTAAGTTTAAAAAATCAAATATTCAATATATAGAATGTAAAAATGATATTATTATTGCTAAAATTAATACATTTGAACAAATGCAAGAATATGGATCATCCGCATGGTGTATTCAGCAACAAAAGAAACATTTTAACTCTTATTCTAATGTTCAAGGGAGAACTCAATATATTTTATTCGATTTTAAAAATAAAAAATCAAGGAAATTTAGAATTGGATTCACATATGGTGAAAATTATTTTATTGCATTTAGCGAACACAATGGACCAGTACATGTCAATGACATCAATAGACACTTAACTAGTCAAAATCAATTCAATTTACACCACATTGATGTAAAATTAGGAGATTATGATGAAGCAATTATGTTACCAAATTACGATATAGTATTGTTTTTTATTACTCGAATATCATTATTTATTGCTTTTTCATTTTTAGTTTTTTTTGTTGGTGGATATGCACTTAATGCTATTGACAATCAAGATGTTAATTTTATTTATTATGAAAAAAATTTTGAAAAATACAATAAATATCTTAATATTCAAGAGTATAATAAGCTTAATGTTCAAGCATCGAAAATAATTGCTGCTGCTTCTATATATGACATAAACAAAAATAAATCTATCCAAAGTACACTTATAGAAAAAAATGATAGCTATATTCAAAATAAAATTTTTCCAACATTGGATATAAACAATTGGACGAAAACTTTTCAATATACACAAACCATTTCAGATGATCACTGGGATTCCTTATCGGACATTTTATATAGATCTCAAGGTTCAAGATCACTTTCAATTGCTAAATATCTTGCTCAAGAAACTGATCCAATTTTGAAAAAATGGTCTATTAACACAGAATATAATTTGATTTACATTAATAATATCAACAAAGATGTTTGTGAATCAGGTTCGTTTATTGACGCTACAGATGTTGATAAAAAAGATATTTTTGAATACTCTAGTGGTTTATCTGGTTGCTTATATGTTAATGGAACAACAATCTCCACTGGCAACATATTTTTTTATAGGTTTTAATTGTGAATTACTAGAATGTATTGTTCATTTAACAAATTAAAATAATTTATTGGTTAAAAATATTTATATAATCTTCTTTTTTTCTCTCTTATTTGATATACTCCAAATCAGTTGAAAAGAGAGGTATCAATGCAACAAATAAGTATGAAAAATAACCATAATCCCTGTAATTTACTGGGTTTTATAAAAACTTGTACAAAAAATAAACTAAATGGAATTGGTATGATTGACTCCTTTACAGGTAGTCATAAAACTTCTTCTATTATTGATTATCTTTGTGATTATATTAAAGGTGAAAAGACAACTTTTCGCACCATTTATTATATCACACCAAGACTTTCAAACTTAAAAGAAACACATAAAGAGCTATTGGAAAAAATAGATCCTATAGATCACGCATCTATTTTAAAAATAGATTCTAACATGGAAACTCTCTCATCCTTAAGTCATTCTGAATATCAATTACTAAGAACGATATTTCAAACAGTTTGTGCTAGCTCCGAACTAAATTCAACTGAAAAGAAAAAATTAAAATCTATTAAAGATAACCTAATTATAGAACTACAAAAACTTTATTACTTAAAATCAAAATCCATGTCTGATTACTATAGGTATGAGTTATCCAAAGATCACATTCGTTCAATCTATAAGAACTTGGAAAACATATTTTCTGACTTATCATACACTAAATTCACTAGTTTATTAGGAAGAGATGAGTTATATTTTTTTGAAAAAACATTTTTTCCAAGCATGCTTATTAGAAAGAAAAACATTAAAATCGTTTTTGCATCGACCCAAAAAATATTATCTGGCCTAATTGAACCTAAGGGATTATTTTTACCTTTCCAATATGAACAAGATAGCTTATTTATTTTAGACGAAAGTGATGCCCAATATCAAGAAATGGTTTCATTTTTATCTAAGAAGCAACAATATAATTTGTATGATCATCTAAAACAAGTAGTGATGTCAATGAATATGACACCAGGCATTAAACAAGGGACATATTATAATTATGACAATTTTAGTTTCAATGAACATTTTCAAAACTTTAAGCAACATACATTGCAACCATTTATCTCTAAATATAACCCATATTTAAATATAGAATATCAAAAGTTAGATGAAGAACCATTTGAAGACATTCATTTTTTATTAGATGTAAAAAACAATCTATATAGTCAAAACGAAAAAAAATACAACTATCAAACAGATTTAAATGCATTTAACAATTACATTACTGCTGATGATACCGGTCTATCTATGCAAGAATTTATTGAAGATGCTCACAAGTTTATTGATCAAGAATTTTCACTTTTCTTTTATCAGTTATTTCGAGCTTTTTTTGTTAATTACAAAAGAGACAACCAAGAAGATAAAATTTTATTTAACAACTTATTTGTAACATTACTTAAGGATTTGAATCTATATTTTGAACAAGATATATATCATTCATCTTCATTTTACAACAGACTAAAAGAAAATATTCAAAATTTGACACTTAATGATGACAGCTATGATGGTTGCTTTTACTCAAAATCCTTTAAATACACTTCAATAATTCAGAAATCTGAAGAGCATAGTGCAACTATTAATAGTATTTATGTTCCTTATTCTCCAAATCACATTTTAAATAAATTGGCGACAAGAAATTTCGTATTTTTATCATCAGCGACAGCTGACAACACCAGTGTTGTTCATAATTTTGACATCAAATATCTTAAAAAACAAATGGAAGAAAACAACTTTGAATTCAGGACTTTGCCGCAATCTGTTTTAAATCACTTAAGTTCTATTAGAAATGGATATAAGGACAGCTATAGCAACATTAGCTGCAATGCTATTACTGAAAATTTTCGTGAAAAAGAATATGTGGAAAAGTGGTTTGCACAAGAAAATCTTACTAAAAAAGAATGCAATCTATTATTAAACTCGCCACATGATACAGAAATTTATTATAAAAGATTTTATTCACTGCTTCAAAGCTTTATGAAATTTATTAATCATGATCATAAATATGGAATTTTCTTCTTACCTAAATTATACCAAGACTCTGATGGTGTAGATCTATTGGTGAAGCTGCTTAATCGCCACTCAAGCTCACCTATTAACATTTACTCTGTTAATGCTAGTGATATTAAGAAAAACATCTTTGAGGATGTTATATGGCCTAAATTCTCATCCAACAAGGATGAAAAGGCAATTATATTAACTCACTATAACACTATGAGTTCAGGAATTAATATTCAAAGGCCTATGTTTGATTCTGATCAAAGGATGGATATTGATTTTATGTTTTTCGAACTACCAACAGATTTAATGTTGCCATCTTTTACCAAAGAGAAAGGTCAAAAACAATCATTGGTAACAGCCATATTCCATTTACAGTCATTATTTATCAATGATCAACTAAGTGAAAGGGATTATCAAGTTGCACTCGGATCCTTGATGAAAAATATAAATCAAGGAAGCTTACTATATCTTAATAAGCTTTATAAAAAAACAGATGATTATAAAATGTCTTTATGGAAAATAATTGAACAGGCAATAGGTAGAATGTCTAGAACTAAAAACAAACACAGTAGAGTTCAAATAATGTTATCTAATTTATTATTTGTACAATTGAAAACTATTGATTTTAAAAAAATTGATACTGCAAAATCAAGTTTTGAAATTTCTTGTCTAAAGGATCTGTTTTAAAGACAATGGGTCAATTTTGAAAATAATACAAAATAAACCAAAGTTGACCTTAAAAAATAAATAAAAAACAACAAACATTGTAGCTAACCAATACATTACATCCTGTATATCCAACATGTTGTTGCAAAACTCAAACACCCAAATGTCAAATAATTCCGCTGATGTGTATTTATCTAATATAATTGGAACCGTAGATATTATCCATACAAAAGAAAACATTAAAACAGCCAACTTCATTGTACCTATTATTGTTTCTTTTATGTGATCATGATACCATAAAAATTCTTCGTTATTTTTATCTTTTGGCAAATGGTAGTAAGTAAGAATAAGCATCATTGATCCAATAACTACTAACACGTTACCAGTAACACTCATATTTATATTTATTGTTAAGATATCTATAGTTTGACCAAAAACTATGACCAAACCAGCTATTATTTGACATGCATAGAAAAACAAAATTTCCTTTTTTTGTTGTATTTCATTCATATAATTCTCTTTTTTGTTATTATCTTTTGATAATTATATTAGCATGAAAATATTTTAAATCAACCTATGTTATTCACCTTCATTATTTTTCATGATATGAATTTTATCATTTTGCAATATTTGAGCTTCATTATTTTTCTTTAATATATGAGTTGCTTGAGTCATTAATCCAGCAAAAAAACCAAACAGCAATAATGCTTCCAACAATGATATACCGCCACTGTAATTATTGTTATTGGAACCATTATTATCTTTTTGTATTCCCAGTTTTTCATTTAATGGAATCATATTGCCTAAATATTCAATAGAAATTGATTTATTTCCATCATCAAAGGCCGAAAAATAATCATTGGAATATGTAACGCCAATCTTAAATTTATTATTCTTCTTATTATTAAAATCCAATATTATATATTGTTGTCTTTCTCCATTTTTAACATAAGAATTGAATGTTGACTCAGATTTATATATACACCATTTTTTCGACCCATACTCTTTTAATTCTTCATATTTCTTTATAATAATTATGACTACATTTGAATTATGAGTTTTATACTCTATATTATTCTTTTTTAATTTATTCAAAAACAGCTGTTTATCAAAATATAATTTTTCTCCATCTTTGCATTGTCCTGTTACCTGTATTATTGCGTCGTATAACTCTTGAAAATTTTTATATTGAGAATATACTAGTTTTACTTTTTTTAAAACATGATTGTGCTCTTGAACAAGGTGATGCAAATATAATAATTTATCTTCTGGTATTTTTGCATTATATCCTTTAATTGATTTTAAAATGCTTGGATTTTTTTTGAATAATTTATTTATTAGCTCTATGTTCATTTTTTTCTCGTTTTAAGGAAACATTATCATAACAAATAATATTTTTTATGTCAATTCTAAGATATTGAGAAAATTTATTTTCATGTTATAATGTCTTTATAAAAGATAAGTTATGGGAATTATGATATGCAATACATTAAAAACTTAGAACGTAATCAATATTGGAAACAAGATCAATTCGGATATACACGAGATCTCAATGAAGCTGGACTATTTGATTCTGATGAAGCATTGAAAATCTGTAGAAATGCCAACATAAATGGGAATGTTAATGAAATATCAATGACAGCAGAAGATATTGTTTATGGTGACGAGCTAGAACAACATACCGCCAAACCATTCAAAAAGAAAAGCATTGATGATGTTATGGAAATTATAACCAATGAGACTTATCATGAAACAAACCCTATTAATTATGTTTTTAATACACTTATTAAAAACCACTATTACCCAGATGAAGATAATGATAACCTATATAACTTTGGACATCCTATTAATTATGGAGAAACTTTTAATCAAAATATTAAAATTGATGGTGAAAGAAATCTATTTGTTAAAATGAGCATCTATCGCAATGAATCTGGTCAATATGAACTAACATCCTACAAAAATGGAGCAGATCAAAAAAAAGAAAGGAAATCTAGAAATAGGTTAAATCCTTGATAAATATTTAATGTACTTTTGTCAATTAATATTACAATTATTCTTTTCTTATTTATACAACTTGTAAAAGTATTAAAATATAGTATAATTTGTGTATTAAACAACAAGTAGGAGTCATTAGATGAAAAATATAGAATTGGAACAGGTTTCCACACCAACACACTCTAATAAAAAAATAGAACAAATAATTTTAAGTTTTAAATTAGATAATATTCAAAATGAAAATAAAATATTTAATAAATTAAAGAAAGCACTTACCAAAAAAACTCTTAAAGATTTAAAAGACCATTTATCTAATAGAGTTAACTTTTTAGAGAACTCTTTGGAAAAACATGGGGATCACCAACCATATAGAATGGTAGCAGCCATTAAAAATTTAAGCGAACTTAGAGATCGTGTCGAATTATTGGATGCAAAAGATCTTGTTTTTAAGAAAAAAATACGATCTTCTTAAAATATAATAATTAACTTTCATATTTATTATTTGATGCTATACTAGAACCGAAAGGTGACCAATTTCACCAAGTCGGAGACAAATTATGATTTTTTTTCATTTTAAATCAATATTATTAGGGTTATTAATATTTTTTTCAAATGTTGTCTTGTCTGAACAATCAACACCTAAAATAGAAATTGCAACTTTAGCTGGTGGATGTTTTTGGTGTGTTGAAGCAGATTTTGAAAAAGTAAATGGAGTAAGCAAAGTTATTTCTGGATATAGCGGTGGTGATTTGGTTAGCCCTACATATAAGCAAGTTTCCTCTGGTCAAACAAAACACATTGAATCGGTTCAAATTCACTTTGATACAGATATAATTAGTTATAAAGAAATACTTGATCATTTTTGGAAAGTTGTAAACCCTACTGATGAAGGCGGTCAATTTGTAGATCGCGGATACCAATACACCACAGCCATCTTTGCCCATAACGAAGGGCAGGAATACATTGCAATGTTCTCTAAAAATATATTAGAGAATAAAAAAATATTTAACAAAAAAATTATTACCCCTATTGTAAAATTCAAATCATTTTATCCAGCTGAAGATTATCATCAAAATTATTATAAAGAAAATCCAATTAGATATAAATATTACAGATACAGATCAGGTAGAGATCAATTTCTAGAGAGTGTTTGGATTATCAATCAACAGGCGACCAATAGTAATAAAAAATATGAAAAATTAGATGATGAAAAAGTTAAATCTATATTAAGCCCACTAGCATATGCTGTCACTCAAAATGACGCTACAGAACCAGCATATACAGACAAACATCTTAACGAAAAAAGAGAAGGGATATATGTGGATGTGGTTAGCAAAGAACCATTGTTTTCATCAAAAGATAAGTTTGACTCTAAAACTGGATGGCCTAGTTTTACCAGAGCATTAGTATCTGAAAACATTATTGAAGAAAGTGATTTTAAATTAATATACCCTCGAACTGAAGTTAGAAGCAAGTTTGGAGATTCACACCTAGGACATTTATTTAAAGATGGCCCTGCTCCGACTGGTTTAAGGTATTGCATTAACTCTGTGTCCTTGCTTTTTATACCTAAAGATAGAATGAAAGAATTGGGCTATGAACACCTTTTAGAGCACATTTAATTTGTCAATTAATGATATGATGATATAATAATACTTATAATATTATTATTGAGTTTATTATGAAAAAAACATTTAATGAGAGACAAACAACTACAACGGAAAGAAGATCTCTTTTATTGGCTTTGGTTGCGGGAACATTGGTTTTAGCTCCTAGTCAAAGCAATGCTTTTGACTTATTTGGAGATGAATGGACAAACACTCATGATAATACACATAAGACCACACCAATCGAAAAGAACACCAACACAGGTGATGGATGGGGAGATCTTACTCCAAACTGGGAGAGCTTAGAAAAAAGAAATTCATATAAAAGTGAAGAATCATCAGAGTGGGGGGACATTTTTAAGGGATGGGTTAGTGTTGATGAAAAATTTAAAAAATCAGATAATAATAATACAATCAAGAAGACCACCAAGATAGTTACAAAAAAAACAATAGAGTATGGCAAAACAACAAAAGAAATAAGACGAAAAACTATTGTGAGTACTACCGACCCAAAAAAAACTTGGTTGGAAAAATTTGAGGATTTCATATCTTCCAATGAACATACAGATCTATCCAAAAATAATAAAAAGAATAAACCCAAAATATAAACTATCGATGTTCCAAAAAACGATGCAATACTTTAATATCTATGTTATAATAAGTAATATATAAGGCTAAATGGTATTTTTATGTTAAAAAAACAAGAAATCAACGACATACTTAGCTCTTTTGTTAAAATTTTAAACAATGGAGAGTACACATTTGATGAGGCCATATTAAAACTACCAAGTGATCATATCATTCATGAATTTGTGCAATTTTGCTTTTTATCTATAGACAATGCAAAACCCAATGCCAATATTCAAAATATAAAGATTTCTAGCATAAAAGGGTATAACACAAGGGAACAAAAAGAAGACTTTAGTGTTTACATAATTGAAGGAAAAAATAAAAAACATTCTTTTTTAATTAATGATGACTCTCTTGGAGATTTCTATTATGAATTACAAACCGTTATGTTTAAAGAACACTTAGAATACATTGGTCGTAAAACTCCAAAAATCACAAAATCATTAATTGATGCAGGATATACAAAATATACAACTGATCAGTTGACCAATTATTACAATGAAATAATTAATCTTAAATCTCACATTAAAGGTAAAACTTGTTCTGATGTATACTCTCTGTTGAAAAATGAAGATATAAAATCTAAAATGTTAAAAATATTTGCAGGTAAAAGTGAAGATTTTTGTGATGTTAATTTTCTAATTAAAAACTTAAGTCATGAAAAAATGACTGATTTATGCATGCACCTGGACGAAGAGAGAGAGATTTCATCACTCATAAAAAACGTTACATCAGACAAAAGTCGAGACTTATTTAGTAAAAAAAGCATAGAATATATAAGAGAAATTATCAGATTGAATATCACTGAATCTGAATTTAGAAAAGATTTTTCAAACAAAATATCTAAATATAAAACAAAACAAGATCTTGAATTCTCTTTGAAAAAATATTTGGAAATTCAAAGTGGATGGCATATCGAACCTTGGAAATCAAAACTGGATTCAATTCAACTATCCACAAAAGAGATTGATAATCATATTCATTTAATAGAAGTGGAGACATATGAACAATTACAAAAAATAGGATCTACTCAGTGGTGCATTGCTACAGACCCTTATTATTTTAACAAATACACATCAAATTATCAGCGACAATTTATGATCTTAAATTTTAATATACCTTCTGAAGATGTGACTTCCATGGTCGGTATAACTGTTGATACAAAAGGACATATTATATTTGCTCACAATAAAAATGACGAAGATATTATTTCATCAAAATTAATTAAAGAATATAGTAGTGTCTTTCAAAAAATTGATGAAGATGAATTAGTTAACAAAATAAATGAATCTGTAGGCATAGATAATTCATTTGATCTGTACTGTGAGTATTCTCAGTTTGGACTTAATGGAAAAGCAATGGAAGATATTAAGGAAAAAGTCATATTGAAACTTTTAAATGATGAATCCTGTAAAACTGAAGAATTATTTTATTTGCATTCTAAGACAAATAACATTTCAGAAACTTTTTCTTTTTTATATGACTCTTTAACAAAAGAAAATTTTATTAATGCAGTATCAAAAATACATACTGGTCAACTCGCCCTTTATATCTCTGGTGATAAATCTGGTTTTACTAAAAGTTTATTTTTAAATGATGCATTCTCTAACTCTTCTGATCATTCATGGTTTATAATGAGCTATTTAAACAACAAACATAACACTGAAATGTTTGATGATATATTAGATAAACTTTATCTCAAAGACGAAGCCGTTTTTTGGAAAAACATAGATAAAATTGGTACTCCAATAGAAATTGGGGATTATTTTTTTAAAAATTTAAAAATTTTTGAAAACTTTAAAAATAAAAACATTCCTATAGATCTTGCAAAAATAGGTATTTTGATAAATTTTAATGAACCACATGTTAAAAGTTATTTGGCGACACTTAATAAAAAAAATAAAAACACTGTTTTAGAATTTTTTCTTGAAACTAATAATTTACATCAAGCATCTGAGTTGATTTCTGACATTGATATATCCAAAAATCAAGTCCATAAACATCTTCTGACACTTATTAATGATGATAGTTATAAAGCATATTTAAGAGAACTAAAATCAGTTGATCAGGACAATATTATTTATGATGCCGTGATTGATGCCGTGATTGACAATATCGATATTATTGAAAACTCTGATAAAAAACTCGATCACATTATTAATCATCAAAAAACAAGAAGAAGTTTATTGGAAAATGATATGTTGAAATCTCATCAGTACACAATATTTGCAATAAATGAAGGAGTGCTTGATAAGAAAGGTATTCCATTGATTATTCAATCGTTAACTGATCGGTATTCTGGGTTTAATTCTCCGTATATGGATACTGACTATGAATTAGAAATAATTATTGAGAGAGCATTAAATGATAATATTATGACCAAGAGAGAACTAAAGGATGAGTTTAAAAAAAACACTCATAGAATTCCAGATTCAATTCGTGATTTGATTAGTGTAAATGCACATAAACCTTATTAAATTAAAATAAGTTCTTTATTCTTTTACTTAAAGATAAATTTTTTGGAATATTAAAATCAACACATTTCCATATATGATCTGGAATTTCACTTTTTATACTTTTTATATGTTTTAATTCACCATTCTCTAATCCAAAATTTAAATGTTTAATGTATGAAGCAGTGAATTTTCTATTATGTTTATGTTGTTTATTTTGTTCATATTTATCTGAAAATCCCTTTAATGCATATTTTATGTTTTTAAAATCACAATGAGGTGACTGTTTCCTTAGTATATCATCGACATACTGAATACTGGAGACCGTTTCATTTGACAATAAATAATTTTTAACATAGTTATTCTTCATTGCATTACTAAGAATATTGGGAGCACCCAACCAATTTGGAATTTCAGATAATATTTTATTATTTAAAATGTTATTTCCTGACTCTTGTAGTTTTTTTATGACTTTTATTCTTATATCATTTTCAGGTTTCGACCCATTCTGTTTGTTTAATAGATCATTTACCCTGGCAAACATAATATCTATCTTATTTTTATCTTTAATATTTTCAGCTAATGTAAACATTAGATTAATATCTTTCATTGAATGATATTCTCTATCTATACAATAATCAACAAACTTTTCATGTTTATTTCTAGGTAGTGATCTTATTAGAATAGATGCTTTATCATTATTTGTTAACATTAACACTTTGTCCAATAATATAGAAAATGGAATATTGGTATTTTTTAAAATACCTATTCTTTTGCTGCTACTTAATAAATTATTTCTTGTACCATTTGTCGTTATATTATCCCAAAATTCATCTTTATATTTAGAAACACAGTATTTTATTACAGGATTAATTTTTGAATCATCAAATCGAGAATTGTAATTATTGTTATATTGATAGCTATCTCCAAAAAGAGATTCAATCACTGAGAAATCTATTTCTTTATTATAAGAAAACACTCCATTAATATAAGATTTTATCATTTTATTATCTACACTTCTTAATATATGATCCACAATAAACTTAGAATCTATTGTATAACAATTTTGACTTGGATCATTGTTATCTTTGATAACATCAAGTACAAAATCGAGAACATCCCTTCTATTATCAGATCCAGACATTTGCTTAATCATTTTTGTTAATGGATATTTATCTGATATTTTATTTTTTAAATTTAATCTTATTTCTTTAAATTCTTTGCCAGTCATACCCAAGTCAGATAATGTTCTGAAAACCATTTCATTCGCATGAGGAGAGTTCTTATATTTACCCTTTATCATCTCAATATAATCTTTATCACCCTTTAATGGATGTATATTAGATTTTATATAACCAAGATTGGGTGTTATTTTAATAAGACTTTTTATACTTGAATCATTTTTATCATGAGCATCTGTTATATTTCCATCCTTATCTACTGTCACTCCCACCATTGACATTTTATCTTCGACCTTTTTATTAAAATCAAATATAAAATATTGTCTCTTTTTATCAGAAGTATAAGATTTAAACATGGTTTCACTTGTTGATATACACCACTGAGAAGAACCTATAGCTTTGGAATCTTGATAATTAAATATATTTACCATTAAAACATTTTCCTTTACTTCCTTGAAATTTATATTCTTTTCATTTAATTGTTTAACATAACAATTTTTATCCCATCCAGATGTTATTCCCAAATAATGACCGAACCCCTGTTCCAAATCTTTAGCTGTTTTATATTTAGAAATCTTAGAAATAAAACTTCTTCTGAATTCTTGTTGTGGGATCTTAAGCCTTACAACTTCTCTAAAATATTCTTTTGTTTTTTTATTGATTAATTTTTTATGCTTATTGGACATAACATCTTTTATAAGCCTTTCAGTTAAAAAGTGCTCTTCTATATTATCCAAAAAATCATTTACAGACTCAACAGTTGATCCTTTTAACATCAACATTAAATTAAATTCTTTTTTACCTTTAAATTTTATTAAGACCTTCTTTTTAACATCATCATTACTAAGAGATTGATAAATATCTGACAGTGTTTTGTTTTTGAAATATTTTTTTGAATCTAATATTTTAAAATATAAACTTGTTAGACTATCTATATTTTCTATAGCATTTATATCTTCTAATTTGTAATCTGTTGTCAATAAAGCCTTATATATTTGGGGATTTTTCTTACATATTTGCTTAAGATGTTCTTCAAGGAAAGCATAATAATTATCTTCATATACTTTTTCAGAAATATTATGACTATTTAGATTACCATTTTCTCCATTATTAGTCACTTTTAAAAAATATTCATCTTTCTTTTTTTCCAATAAAATATTTATTCTGTTTGAATTTTCGTCTAACATTCTTGATTCAAATATTTCTTGAAAATTATATGAGTTAAATTGACTTTTAAAAAAAACAATTTTATTTCTCCATAATCTAGACTCAAAAGAACTTGCACCATTTCGCTGAAGATACTCACCCACATTTAGATCACTATTCTTTAATTTATTAACTAAATTAACTAACTCTTCTTCAATCATTATTTTTTATTTTATTTTATAATATATATTTATTATAACATATAAATTTTATTTTCATGCTATAATAAACTTAATAAAAGAGAAAACAATCAAGATGCTTAATAAAGAAATTAATGATTTTATTAAAATAATTAATAGACAAGTCACTAACACGAATAATCAGCCAGTTATTTCATTGGACTCTTTGTTAGGTGCGACCATTGAAAGTGCTTTACTTATTACTCCTAATGATAATTATATTCATGGTGTTTTAGATGAAGATGTTATTATTGTTGAAAGCTCTAATCCACAAGCTATTATTAAAAAAATATTAGTGAGCACGGTGTGTGATGGTTCCAGACCAGGAGGTGATGTCTATGTTGATGTCTATATCATCGAAGGTCAAAATGGCAAATATTGTTTTTCATGTCAAGACTCTTCTGAACACCTTAATCTTGGACAACAACTATATTATTCATTAAGCAAAGATCACTTAAAATATATAGGAAGAAAAACACCAAAAATCGCGGCATCTATGATTGATGCCAAATATGAACATTTTATTCCAACACAGATATCTACTTATTACAATAAAATTATTAACTTGAAAGATCTAATTAAAGGAACCACTTATAGTCAACTCTGCAATTTAATAAAAATTGATGATCTTAAAAAAGATGTTTTAGTCAAAATGATTGGAAAAGGGGATAAAACAAGTGACATTAATTTTTTAATAAAATCATTTGATCCAGAAAGACTAATTGATATATTTGATCACATAAGAGAGGAATCCAAGGTTACATCTTTTATCAAACACATTACATCCAACAAAGATAGAGAGTTATTTACCGATAAATGTGAAAAATACATTAGAGAAATTATCAGAATAGATGTCAGTGAATCCGAGTTCCGTTCTGAATTCTCAAAAAAAATAGCAAAATATAAAACAGCCAATGATTTTGAATCTTCTTTAAAAAAATACCTAGATTCTAAAAGCGGATGGTGTATTAACAACTGGAATGAAAAGCTAGAAAAGCATAATTTAACAAAACAAGAAATTAAAGAGAATATTTATCTAATTGAAATAGATACATTTGAGCAAATTAATGCACTAGGATCCACCCAATGGTGCATTGCCACTGATTTAAGCGATTTTGATGAGTATACTAAAAATTATCGAAGACAATACATGGTGTTAAACTTTAACTTAGAACCAGAAGATTCCTTGTCCATGATAGGATTAACAGTAAATACGAAAGGTGATATTATTTTTGCTCATGATAAAAATGACAGTAATATTATGGGCACAGATAGCATCATTGACTGTTCTTTATATGTCAAAAAACTTGATGAAGACATTTTAGCCAAAAAAATAAAATCTCATCATTCAGGTTGGTTTTCTATATACAAAAGTTTTGGGGAATATAATATTAAAAACCACCACATGGTTGAATGCGAACAAAATATAATAAATACATTATCTACAATGAATATTGATGATATACAACTTTCTCATTTGATTTGCATTCGTAATGGTGACAATGGTTATAACAATATATCAGAATCCATAGATTTACTTAAAGAGGCATTATGTGATGATGATTTTAAAACACTACTAACACAAACAGAAACAAGAAATATTGCACAACACACAGTTCTTGAAGACGGAAACTCTTTAAAAAAATTACTTTTAGAAGATTTTTATCCTCAAGATATGCAGTTCATTATATTTAAAGAATTCTGTGATTACGGTTACCTTAATCAAGATAAAAATCTTTTAAAACTAGCACCACAATTCTTTGAAAAATACAAAGAAAATTTTTGGGACATATGGGATGATATGACAGTGAAAATGAGTTTATTTAACAAAGGAGAAGAAGGAGATTTCTTTTTTTCTAATAGCACACTATTAGATTTTTTTAAAGATAAAAATATCCCTATTTCCACAAGCGCGGAGGGTGTGTTTCGATTTGCACAGTCTCCTTATATTCAAGATTATTTTAATACACTGGATGACAGTGATAAAATAGAGTGCATTAAAAAATTTATTGACAATAAGAACCTTAGAAATATATTTGGTATGACTGAAAACAACCAATTACCTCTAGAAAAATTAACAACTTTAATGCAAAACAGTGTTCATGAAGATAATTATTTAGATTTACTAAACAGCTCTCGATCATACTATGAACTTAATAGAAGCAAACTCCTTCATGAATCAGAAACTAAAGATCAAAGACATGATACCTTATTTGAGGCCATGTTAATGGGGATTATTAAAAATATTGATACAATAGATCTAGAAAAAATACAAATCACTGCATTTCTTAAAAATGATGAATTAAGAAACAAACTGTTAGAAAATGACATACTCATTCCATCTCAATATGCAGAATACGCATCACAGACAGCAACCTTTGACAAAATTGGCATACCATTAGTAATTCATCATTTAACATCAAAAGACATTAAATATGAAGAATTGGACTATGTAATTGGACATATTCTAGAACACAATATAGTAAATAAAAAAGAGCTAAAAGAAGAACTTAAAAAACACACTACTTTTACAAAACTTCCTGATTCTATTATGCAGAAACTCAATAATAATATCCAAAAACTAAAGGTACAATAACATGTTTTTTAATCGAAAAAATTTATCAAATGAGGATATACAATTTTTTTTAGACTATTTAAATAAAAAGACAGTTAATACTGAGAGTAACTTTGTCTATTAAACAAAATAAAAAAATTAAACCTAATATTTAATATAAACTCTTCATTTGACTTAATAAAACAAAAATGTTATGTTTCGATTTCTGTTAAGAAATGAATAGGAATAAAATATGTTTAAAACTTATAGAGGATTTGTTGTTATTGTTATTGTGATGGTTGTTATTATAGCTGGAGTTCTTCTTTATAATACTACCAATGAATCTATTGATAATGAAGAAATTGAATTAAAAAAAATGTCTCTTTTAATTCAAGAGAACTTTAAAAATAAAATTCAAGATGCAGAAATTAATAAAATATTGATTTCTGAATCTTTTTGGGATAATAATGATACAAAAAGTATTAGATATGCTAGCTTTAGTATTTTATTTAATGACGGGACTAGGAAATGTATTGTAATTTATGAGAAAGAAAATTTAGTGTTACCAGAATGTTTTTCTTTTTATGTTGAACATTTATATTCAATTTATTCAAATAATAGTTTTTTTACGCTTAATGATATTCGTGATGAGATTAATTTTAATTCTTTTGGAGCGACATTTTATATTATAGCCATTAACAATTTATTTGATTTTTTAGAAAAAGAACAAATAAAAAAATCGAAAAACATTGAGTCTTGGAATGTTAATAAGAAATTGACATCCAGCTAGATTCTCTCACATTGTATAAAATGGGTGATGTACATGGTTAATATTGTACATTACCCTTTTTAAAATATATTTTTATTTATATTTTTGACCATTACCCAAAGCATAATACTCATCCACCGTTTTAAAAAACACTGGATACTCACACTTTAACTTTATAGCTATATCTTCGATAATGTCCAGCATTTCTAATTCAACACCATTCTCACTCAATCTACCAATCAAAGTTTTATGCCAATCTTTTAATGACATCGTAATTGTAAATGAAGACACCTTATTACCTAGAGTTAACTGATTAAATATTTCATTTTCCTGTGCATTATAACGAACAGATCCACCTTCAAAGGATTCTTTCAGTTTAATAGTATCCAAGACTATTTTCTTTTGCAACTTAATAAATTCATCGCTTAACCCTTTAGTGTTTATTTTGAACAAAGGGTAATTTTGTGCTTTTGTTTTTGAAGAAGTTAATCGTGCCACAGTAGCTTCATTATGAGCAATAAATTCAGTCATGGTCTCTACAGAACAACCAGCGATTAAGAATGTTACAAATTCATCATTATAAACACTACGATGCTCTAACTTATTAATCATCATATCATTAAATTCTTCAGACGAATTCTTTTCATCTTTAAAAGACAAATAAGTCAAACGACTATTAAACTCAGCATGCTGTTCGAACTCTGGTCTTGTGTCATCTATATTTAAAGCATTCATTAGTGATATTGCATCTGATGTCACTTGGCTCTTCTTTGTAATCATTACACCAGTTTTCATAACAAATAAGCCATCAACAGCACCACCAGCTGATTCTATTAATCTCTTGTGTCTTTCTTGATATACATTTAACTCTTTGCTCATATTAATCTCCCTCTTTGCTATTAAGTATATTTAGTGATGTTTCTTTTAAACTTTTATAATAAGATTCATCTTCATCATAAAAAACAAAAAAACTATCAAAAATTGGGAATACATCTTTATAAGTTTCAAGATCATCTTTGTTAATTAATTTATAGTTTTTCTCTAATAAATATAAAAAAGAAGTATATAAATTTCTAACTTTTTTTATTTCACTCACAAGTATGATATCTTGATTTAAAATTGATTGTATTTTTTCAAGGTACACTTTTGATATGGGTATAAAGTCAAATTTATAAAATATAACAATTTGACCCAACATGTACTTTTTAAATGAATCTGTAATGTTTTTTTCTTTACTGAATAAATTAACATCGTTTTCTTTTTGTGAAATAATATTCTTTAACACAAATTTAAATATATCTTCTGCAACTTCACTTGGATCAGACTTAGTATGTACATTCAATTGAACAAAATCATTAACTGTATTTAACTTTTGTGATGCTATCATTTTTCTATTATCATTAGACCATGATCTAAATATGCTCTTGTTGCTTTTCATATTATCTAAATTTCTTTTTGTCCATTTAAAATCCTCAATAAAGAAAGGTTCATATTTTTTCTTAAAATCTTCTAATACTTCATAATCTGTGATATTAATCATGTTTTTATAAAATAAATCATCTCCAAATAAACAATATTTCATATTTGCATACAATACATCTTTAACCTCCACAGTAGGATTTTTGGCCTTAATTGCTTTGTATAAAGGGTATATTTTTCTTTTATCAAAATCATACTCAACATCAGATCGATTCAAGCAATCTATAAAATACATATCAGCCATCACCATGGTTATTGACTCTGACATCATTCGATAAAGGATGTAAACTTGATCTGAATGCTTGTCTGTATGACCAGCATAAACCAAATCTGGCATCATAAAATGACATAAGTCATGAATAAAAAAAGTAAGCTCATGTATTTCATCTTTTTTTGGCACTAGTGGTAAGCCAGCATTCAATCCAGGTATCCAGTAGTTCTTTTGTCTTCTGTTTTTTGATGATCTAAAGAAGCCACCATTTGATAAGGCTATATTAAACAATTTATCAAAACCAAAGTCTGTAACTTTTTGCATATTGATATACTTATTGCTACCAATAAAATCTGACAAAGAACTAGAAAATTCAACAACATTTTTTTGATGTTGTTTGTTAAAGTTCAATTCTACATTTCCTTCATAATATAATTCATCAGCAACAAATTTAGATAAAATTTCTTGGCGACAATGATTTTTCATATTTTTTTCTTTAAGTTCTTGATAAGATAAACCCAGTGTATCTAAAATGAACACATCATCCCAACCAAAAACACTATCTCCAGTCGATTTTTTACTATAATCAATAAAACCTGAAACCTTCTCTGATTTAATGAAATCATGACTATCTTTAGTCTGTAGATATAATTTGGTAGTTGTATACACAATATCCATATCATTTTCGCTTGTTACATCTTTTATTTCTTCACCAAAATAATTATAAAGATTAGTTTCCTCTCTGAATAAAGCTATTACACCCTCTTCATTTAATAAGCGCTTATGATCATCTAATACATCCAAAGACGATTTTCCTTCTGCATTAAAGTCTTTCTTTAAAATTACTTCAACATCATAATTCTTGAAGAATAATGCATATTCATTAAGTTTATGAATATTAATTGAAAATAAGCATACTTTTTTCTTAATCATTTACTAATCCCTTAATGTTTGTAATAATAAAATGGCTCTTTTTAGTTTCTGGGGTAAATGCATTACCACTAAGCTCCATAACGACATCAAAATCATCAAATAAAGCAAAATACTTTTTACTTACCATTAATATAAACTCAAAATTATTTAAATGTATGAATTTGGCGATTTCAGGTAAAAGGTCATATGGTGGGGCTGAAATAATACAATCAACATTATCATCTATTTCAGACTGTGGGTCAAATGCCTTATATATTAACTCAATATTATCATGTGGAACTTCTAATTTAAGAGTTTCATCTATTTCGTAAGCAATTATATTTTGACTGTCATCATAATAAATTTCTGTGAATCGTCCAGTTCCGATACCTATCTCTAATATTTGCTTGTTATTTAGTAAGGTTGTAGATATTTTAGATCTTATTTTAGAGATAAATTCTTTTTTGAGAAAATGTTGTTGGTTTGTAATTGGTGTCATAATTATGGCCCCATAGTTAAAAATAGATTATACGATAATAATTTCATTTTGTCAATATTTTTATATGTAAATTTTCACTTCTTATATTATAAATAATCAATATTTTATTGTTATTTCTGTTTTATTATGATATTATTATTACTTTGCTATATTTAAAAGGTAGATACCATGACTCAAGAACTTGAAGAGATTGAAGAATTTGTAAACAAGCTAAATGAATCCGATATTGAATTTTCACAACTTGTTTCAGAATACCCTAGTTCTTCTATTATTTCTCACTTTTTTAACACCAGCGTTGTTAGTTTTGAAAATGAAAATCCAAATGCAAAATACAAAAAAATTTATTGGCAATCAGGGGAGTGGGTAAACAGTTATTTAAGAGTTTGCCTGGTTGAAGATTGTAATAATAAATATATTTTAGCACTTAACGAACCACATTTAAGTGCGGAATTAAATATTGCATTTATTACAGACTATCTAGAATATATTGGAAGAAAGACTCCAAAAATTGTAGCATCAATGATTGAATCTAAATACAATGATTTATCACTCTGTGATATTGATATTTATTACAATAACTTCATAGATCTCAAAGAAATATTAAAAGGAAAAAGTAACAATGATCTTTTTAATCTTATTACTAATATAGGATTAAAAGCTAAAATTATTGAAAAGATAACAAGTAAAGGTGAAGATCATGCAGATATTAACTTTTTAATTCGGAATGTTAACGAAGAAACATTAAGTGATTTAATTGTTCACTTAAAAGAAGAAATCCAAATACAACAATTTATCCACAATGTATCATCAATAAAACATAGACACTTTTTTACAAAAAAAGCAAGAAATTACATTAAAGACCTCATAAGATCAGAAGTCACAGAATCTGAATTTCGTAATGATTTCTCAAACAAAATATCCAAATACAAAGAAATAGAAAGTTTTGAGCTATCTTTAAAAAAATATATTGAGATTAAAAGTGGATGGGGAAAAGAGAGTTGGCTTAAAAAACTACAAAGTTTACAATTACAACCTGAAGAAATTGCACCAGGTGTATTCATGACTCAAATTACAGATTACGATGTTCTTTCTCAGATTGGATCACCGCAATGGTGTATTACTACAAATAATTTTTATTTCTATAAATATACCGAAAATCTTCAACGACAGTATATGGTGATTGATTTTAACGTATCATCTAACAATCCATATTCAATGATAGGCGTAACAGCCAATGTAGATGGTGATATAATTTTTGCTCATGATAAAAATGATGAATCAATTATGGATATAATTAGCCTAAATATCGCATCAAAAATATTACCCCTTAGCACAATTACTATAGTTAATCAATTATCCTTAATTTACAAAAACTCAAAAGACTTGTTTAAATCATTTTGTTATTTTGGAATTAAAGATAGCCATATGGATAATTTGAAAGAAAAGCTCAAACAAGAGATCTTATTAAAAAACAAAAAAGACAACACTTTAAATGTTTACAGTACCCTCAATGATATTATTTTTCTAATCTGCGATATATCAAACAAAAATAACATTGGAGAATCTTTTAAATTAGTTAATGATATACTAGCCGAAAACACTGAACTTAAGCTTAGTGGCATTGATTATATCACTTTTTCTACTTATCTTGATCGTGATCAAACTGATTCTAGTCTAAATGTGTTTCATAACAATATGTTTAAATTATCAATAGATGAACAAGCTGATATTATTTTTCATTTATTTGATTCTGCTAACAATCAAGATAAATTATGTAAAATATTAACAAGTTTTATTCAACAACATGGAAATAAAATTTGGAACTGCAAAGGTTCATCCAATCATATTAATGATCATATTTTAGTTGAAAATTTATGTAAAAATGATTCATTATTTAAAATTTTTACCAAGACAGATATTCCACAACAAATATTTTATAAAGCACTAGTTTCACATGGAGATAAATCTTTTGTAAAAGAATATTATCTTTCTCTTGAAGATTACAAACAAAAATCACTTAAGATCAATCTTTTGAAAAACAATGAGTCCGATCTATTAAAGAAACTACATGATATTTAAAATAAAATTTATCAAGGGTTATTTTTTAGGAGTTTTTGCGGGAACCCTCAG
>JAYJMJ010274495.1:0-12438 GCA_036873875.1 Laminaria ephemera
CACACACACACACACACACACAAACAGAGAAACTATAAACGAGGCACCCTACTCTCGTACGACCCGTTATGAAGAGGCTTTTTTTCCTTGGAAAACCAACAAAAAAAGGCTCGCGCTTCGCGCTCGCGCGCCTCATTAGAATAATTCCAAATGGTTGCGAAAACGCCGGACGAATTTAAAAGCTCTTCTTGGCTGGCCCAGCCCGTATACCTCACGTGCAACAGACAAACCAGACAACAGTGCCGGACAGCGTCAGTTGATAAGTGAGTGCAGATCCAGCAAGACTCCGGCCAAAACCTTTGGTCGGGGTAGGCAAAGAGAGCGAACAACCTCAAAGCTCAGCCATTCATGGAAACATGTGGTTTGGTAACGATCTCCCATGTGGTATGACATGTACGAATGTAGACTTAAATATAAGGATCGTTTGTATATTCCCATCAATACACAAACGGTATTTATATTTAAAGCCAACGTGGCAGGTACGTTCTCACCTCCCTATCCTGCTGCTGAGATCTGCCAAGAAGAAGGAGCACCGTTGAGGCGATGGCTGTACTGCTACGGACCGACTTGATCACGCACACCAGCCACTAGGGAGAGTATCCAGACGTTAAGCACTAGTTGCACGGAGAGGGGATTGGTTGTGTAGAGTAGGGAGAGTGGTTGTATGGAAGAGGACGCAATTTTCCAATTTTCGATTTTCAGTTTTATAGAAAAATCGTTGGCGAAATTACTGGGGGGACAGGGAACGGATATTCGGTACTATATGGGCTGCAGGCATATGGGCTGCAGGCTGTGCCATGGCTGTTGTATGCTGTGTTGTGGTGATGTTTGCCTCCTTTACAATTTACTCCCCACCGCGACCCAACAGCACTTTTCACGCTTGGCTTTCTTCTGAACAAGTCGTCGTCTCAGATCTCTAGCCTTCTCCCCTACAGGTGCTGCATGGTTTCATTAATCGTAACGTTCAAGTGAAGGGTTACAGTGTGCTCCAGCGGGGTCGTCAAGAAACGTACCCCGGTGTAGTCCGTTAGTGGGTCACCATGCATAGCGTATCACAGGAGTAACTTTGTACGAAACCTTGACCACGGAGCTAGCGGACCCCGGTACATGTAGACCCATACCAGTATAATATTATACCTGGTACCTGGTATGTATCATCAACCTCGACTACAGGGTCCTAATCGATTTCTCGCCCTACAAAAGCTTCTCCGTGCGACAGCCTAAGGTTCTCGTGCTGCCGCTGTCCACCAGGCCACGCCTTACTCAAGAACCTGGGTCTACTGTTTTACAGCGGCCACAGCACACAGGGTAGCAGACCACAATGGTTTGGAGATGCAACGGGGGCACCGTATCTATCCTCTGCCAGGCTTGCCTCGTGAGCTGATCTTCTTCGTTGTCACTCACTATCAATAGTGCGTATGGAGGAAGGAAGAGATAGAAGAAGAGCGGCTATACTTTCAGCTCAGGTCGCGATTAAGTCTAAAACCGGAGGGGACGCGAGGCAATCTCACCTGTTCCCTCCTATCTTATATATCTAAAGGAGCCTCGCACGTCACATATAATCTGTCGCCGTATCGTATTCATAAGTATTACCGCATCTCAAGGGCATCACCATAATAGTATCCCACCCTCATGAGCCACACATTTTGCAGAAACCGGTTCTGCGAACAACCAATATAACATAAATCGACAATGAGGCTGCTCAAAACCCGCTCCTACACCTCTAGCGGAAGACACGGCAACAAAAAAGGAGAAGGAAGGATATCCTAGCCGTAAGGGACCAGAGAGACTAATAGCGCTATAATCCAACGCCCATCACCATAAAAGAGTCGGGGGGGGGGGGAGGGGGCGAGAATGTGCCGACGAAAAAAGGGAAAACCACACCACCGCCACATCCCCATCGAGGGGCGGGGGGGGCGAAACCGGATTGCTGAATTTTAGAACTCCAAAATCACGCAGTCCAGTGCCATAGTATGCCTGGCTAGATTACTTATAGGCCGCCACCGTTTCTTAGCGGAGAGAGGTCGACAGGACGGAAGACAACACACAATCCCGTGGCGCGATATAAACGGCCTGAGGCCATCTCTTGTAAGAACATATCGGAATACGAAAACGAGATGGTTTTTTGGGCCGCAGAAACAAACGGGCACAATCGGATCGACACTCTTTATAATGAAACCTGACCTCACAGATTGTTTTTGGACAGACTTCTCACGAAATAATCAACAACGTCGATCGCTTGATACTCGTACGAGTTCGCCGCACCAGAGCATCTCAGCGCATGCAGATCATGAAGCTGTGTAGGTGGGGCGAGAGAAAGCACGCCGTGTGCGCTTCACGTGAGGAGGGTTGTCTCCCCCTTCGCTCCAGTTCATCTCGTGTATCAACACCAACGACGTGTCTCAGACGGCGGCTGTCCTCGCCCTCGACGACAAGTCTAGTAGTGTGTGTTTGCGTTTGGCGAGTACCGCAATCGCCACTGCGAGGAGAGTGGCAAGGCTCTCGTACATGTCACAATCACTGTCCGATCCCATCGGCTCGTGGTGATGCCTGACGCGTGTGCGAGTAGGTAGCGGGACATTGCAGCAGCGGCACGAGTACACCTACTATACGTGTTGCTTGCTCAGCAGATGTGTCTTTTTGTTGTGTCTTGTACTGCTGTTTTCGACTTGTTGCTACACTTTGCCTCCCACGACGTATGGAAACCCGTCATGATGCAAATCTGGACGCAGTTTCGGATACGATATTATACGAAACTGGACCCCCATTTCCCGGTGGGGGCCGTCCCGAAAACGATATCCGAAAGTGGAAGCCTAAACAATCGCCGTTTCGGGTCGATAATGATTGCAAACAGGTTTTGCGACCCGAAAACGTTCTTTTTCGGATTCAGAATCGGTCTTATAAGAGATGGCCCGATTACTCAGAATTTCCTCTGATTCTGAGGTTAGGGGGTTAAATCACGGTCTTTATCCCGTGCCGAAAATGAGCGGCCAGGCACCCACGAGGCAGTTGCTTATTATGTCCATTGTGGTCTCTGGAAGTGGCCGCTCCAGAAATCAAATTTTCCATTCGAAGCTGTCATCCACATGCAAGAAAATACGCACAAGGTGCCGAAGTCCGCCTCACAAGCGGTGCTTAGTAGGATGCAGCCTACCCTCCATACTACTCGCCGTACACCTCACGGCTCTTCGCGCTTGGTGCACGTCGTGTCTGCCTTGTCGGTTAAAACCCAACGTGCCCCGTCCCGGTATTGCGGGGATACGAAGGGGTATGGTCATACGACTACTGCTATGCATGGAATGAGTAAACCCTTTATCAAAGCTGTGGTCACTCCCATTAATTTTATCAAGCCAACGCAACCGGTCGTGGTCATCGTACTATATTTGAGCACCGGTTGGGAGCACCGTGGAGCCGTATCAATGAAGACAATCAACGAGCGGGACGCCCCTGTGGCTGGACAACAGAAACTCCCGACGTTACCGCCAGGATCTCTCGCTGGGTAGCTAGTTTGCATCCGGCGGTACAGGTCGTTGGCTTGTGGCGCTGCTGGTGCGGGGTGCCGGCCCAATTAAGCAAACTCTGGCGGTGAGAGAGATGGAGGTCCATCTCCCGTTCCCAGGATGGGTGATAAGAGTCCCGTCCATGTATCTCGTTAATCACGGCGATAACTCCACGCCGATCGCGAACCGATTGGTGTTTGGCGATCGTCTCCACTTCTACCGTAGTTATTAAACAAGAGTCGAAGTGTTGTCTCGATGGACGTGGTAAGGGCGGGGAGAGGGGGTACTCATTTTTTGCTTGCCTCAGTCATTTGACCATTAATCTCGCATCCCTTTCGACATGGAGCACAGCTCCTAATCTTAACAAAGACACCTCCAACAATTGGGCGCTCATTACGTTTCTTGGGTAGAGCTATATTACATGTAACGTTTCACTTATCTTATCCCCTTTTCTCTTTGTCCGTGTATGGCCACCGTCCTCCCCCAAGGACAGTGATCGGTTTCTCGCTACTATTTGGTTCACCAAACTTTTCCATGTCACATTATTCAATTTTCCTCATCTCCTCCTCTGACACATCCCCTTCTCCTTGTACAGTTCGCACTCTCCCACTCTGTGCGTTCTACTCTCTTCTGCCGAGGAGAAAGTCTAAGAAAATGCGACGTTTCTGACGAACACGACGGGTTTCTCCAACCGACCCTCCAGTACCGCTCAATTAACACCTCCTTGCCAAATACGTTTTCCCGACATAAAACTGTGCACTTTCGACGAAATGCTCGATCTCACAGCTACGGAGTCATTCTTATTGTTTATATTAAAACTGCCCACTCCTTTATCGGCGATGAAGGCCGAATAAGCGACATAGTTTGGACCAGACGAAATGCTCGCCGGAGGTCCATCATGTTGTATTGCCCTAATCTCGACGCCTGCCGGGGCATACCGAATAATTCGGATTATCTTCACTTGATGAGCTCTCTACCTCACCCAAAAGCTGACTTTGAGATAAAACGAAAATGGAACCTGACGAACAATACTACGGCGTAACAGGCATAAAAAACAAATGCGTTTCTAAAACACAATTGGTACTCGCCAGAGATATTTCGCAGGTACTTCCAAACTTAAAGAGCACAGTCAGAGAGGAGCATGCTTTCCAAAAAGTGATATCCCTATCGTAGCACTCGTCCCGTTTTTACCGTAACCCTCCTAATTAGCACATTTTTCCGACTAGCATACTTCCGTATCTTACAGAAGCCAGCCGTAGGCTACGCCACCCCTCTTTTTGTTTACCCCACACGCAAGACCAGCTGTATGTGTAGCAGCAAACGGTGGAGCATGCAACCGTGTAGTGTCGAAAGCGTTGCAACAGGGCACGACTGGAAACGCTTGCCTTTACATACAAGCAATACCGAATCGGCCCGTCAACAAGAAACAAGGAATCAGAGAAACGCTTGAAACCTTCTTGTGGCACCAACCAATAAGCAAGATTAGGCATCTGCTATTGTACAGTAGGATTAAGTGCAGCGCTCGCTCTGAGAACGGTTTCTTTATCCAAAATTTTGAAGGCCCCCCCAAAAAGAGGGTCTTACGTTTAAACAAGGTTAGCTTTTTCTTGGGGCAATACTGTACCTTGCCCAGGGCGATCGAAGCACACAACGTGCTGGCCCACCTCAAACTAAACCGAGACTAAGGTAAGGTTTTGCCACCTATTTCACTACCGACTCAGGGCCATTCACGCGAGCGGCTCCATACATCTTCCAAAAGCGGGCTTCATAATACTTCGATCGCGAAGCGTAGCAAACAGTTCCAGGGCGGTGCAATACGCGAAACTGACATGCACGAAGCAACGGGGTAGGCTGCGCGAGTGGCTCCAAGTCTCTGAAAAAACGAGCATCAAACGTAACCCGCCTAATGTAGCCCGACTTAGTACTTCAAAACGATATTTCAGTTTTTACGTGACCCAAGGCATTTACTACGTCGTGCGACGAGGTGCGCAAACGTTTCTCGCTGCCATCTGTTCCTACTGTGCAGACGAGCCCGTCATTGAAAGGGCCGTGCTCGGGGCAGTGGGTAGGCTGCTTCCCGTCCAGTCCCCACTTCCACCGTTTACTGCAGCCGGGCACCTTGCACATTGCGCTGAAGGAGACTACCGGTCCACCCGTGAGGTTCGTCTTATGCCTGGCGTATGCCGTGGCCGCACCACCGGTCAGCACACAACACCGCGACTGCCTGGTGCAGGAGTCATGTGCGCAACGGTTACCGCAAAGACACACCATGCCGTCCAGAGCATGCAGTTTGCAGTACTCCGCCTTTCTGCTGCCTTTGACACCAAATCTCGGTCTAGTCATGCAGGTGTTCTGTACGCAACGCCTGCTCTGGACGTTTACCATGCCAATTTCGGCATGCAGCTTGCAGTACACCGATTTCTCGGTGCCCTCGACGTTGTAGCTTGGTATTTTAGTGCAGGCGTCGTGTAAGCAACGCCTTGTGCGAAAGTCGACCATGCCGTCCAGAGCATGGTTCTTGCAGTAAACCGCCTTTCTGCTGCCCTCGGCACCAAAGCTCGGTTTAGCCATGCAGGGCTCCTGTATGCAACGCCTGCTATGGACATTTACCATACTGTCGCTAGAATGCTGCTTGCAGTACGCCGCCGCCTTGATGTCCTCGACATTGAAGCTCGGTACCTTTGTGCAGGCGGAATGTGAGCAACGCCGGGTTAGGACATTTACCATGCCATCGCCAGCATGTTGCCGGCAGTACCCCGCAGTCTTGCTGCCCTTGACGTTGAAGCTTGGTGCTCTAGTGCAGGAATCGTGTGAGCAACGCTTGTTGCGAACATCTACCATGCCGTCCAGAGCATGCAGCTTGCAGTACTCTGCCTTCCTGCCGCCCTCGACACCGAAGTTCGGCCTAACCAAGCACGATTTATGTGCGCAACGCCTGCTAAGGACATCTACCATGCCATTCTCAGCATGCAGCTTGCAGTACATCGCCTTCTCGGTGCCTTCGACGTTAAAGCTCGCTATTGTTGGGCAGGTAGTATGTGAGCAAAGCCTGCCGCGGACGCCTGTCATGCTGTCGCCAGCATGTTGCTTACAGTAAGCCGCCGTCTTGCTGCCCCCGACGTTGAAGCTTGCTGCCATGGTGCAAGAGTCGTTTGCGCAACGCTTATTATGGACGTTCACCATGCCGTCCTGAGCATGTTGGCGGCAGTACGCAGCCATCTTGCTTCCGTTGACATTGAAGTACGCTTTCTTGGTGCAAGAGGCACGTTTGCAACGCTCGTGACCCACGTTTACCATGCCGTCTTCAGCATGTTCCCTGCAGTACCCAGGCATGGTGCTGCCCTCAGCATTGAAACTCGCTCGCTTCGTGCAGGGTTCATGCAAGCAACGCTTGCCAACGACGTTTACCATGCCTTCCTCGGCATGTTGTCTGCAGTACTTCGGCCTTTTGCTGCCCTGAGCGTTAAAATTAAAGCTCGGGCAGGTCGTGCAGGATTCGTGTGCACAACGTGGGGTTCGGACGTTCACCATGCCGGCCTCAGAGTGTCGCTTGCAGTATACAGCCGTCTTACTGCCTGCGACGTTAAAAGCCGGTACCGTCGTGCAAGAGTCATGCTTGCAACGTTTGCAGAAGACGTTCAACATGCCGTCCTCGGCGTGCTCGCTGCAGTATGCCGCAACCTTGCTCCCCTGAGTATTAAAGGTTGGGTGCTTAATGCAAGAGACATGCTTGCAGCGCCTGATGAGCACATCCACCATACCGTCATCAGCGTGCTGTCTGCAGTAAATCGCCGTCTTGCTGCTCCCATAATTGTAGCTCGAATAGTTTGCGCAGGAGAAATGTGAGCAACGCTCGCGAACAATTATTACCATGCCGTCCTCAGCATGTTCCTTGCAGTACACTGCCGTTTTGCTACCCTCGAAGTTAAAGCACGAAATCTTCGCACATGAGCAATGCGAGCAACGCTTCATTTTCCCGAGCACTCCAGCGGTAAAAGTGACTGGGGAAGATCCGAGGGCGGGTCAGAGCAAGGGAGGTTTGAGCTCAGATAACAATTGAACACATCTTCTGTATGTCGTACCAACTCTAAACACTTAAGTAGCCCCGGGTTTCGGAAACAAATGTCTTAGCCAGTTGTAACATCAACGCTAGGGCTGTGAGTTGGCTGACTGGAAGTCGTCCACTAATTTGTACCTGGTAATCGACTACGCATTGCAGTTGGTTCGGTGAGGAAAGTTTGCGGAGTTCTACGCATTTGGATCTGACTGGTGAGTTTGGTGCTCGACGGGTGGTGTTAGTTGACGTATTAAAGACTACTGTAACTCCACTAGTGCGCTTTAACGCTGCCAATCAACTAATCCCTAGCCGTGAAGTCATGCCGGCTCACACCCCTACTGAACGCGTAGCTGATGAAATAGAACTGACACAAAGTGGTACACCGCCCCCAAATATATACCCATAGGGGTACACTCTGCTTTGAATGGACAGCGAGGTTCTAGACACGGGCGGTCGTCAACATCAATGCAACAGCCCAGCACCAAGTGTGCGCTTCGATGGTGTTCTATTGTTCATATGTTCACCGTAGTCTCTCCGTATCACCCAACGGCATGCATATCGACAATAGTCTATGTAAATCTTGCTGCACCCCTCACATACAGCGTCCGCTTGCTACTCCTATACCGGTATACGAACAAACTAGTCCGAGCAAACGGTTTGCCGCACCTACTGCGCATATCACACAGCACACACGACCTAGGCTCATCGTGGCATGCAGTAGGCATGGAATGAATGTGGACCGTGCGGTGTGGTGTGTGGTGCAGTAGTCTGGTTTCGTTTGGGCGGGTTTGTGTCGTCGCTGTGTTTGACGTGGGAAGTCGTTTCCTTCGGTGTGCGATGACAACCACGAGCGATAGACGTCACCCGCGGTCCATGATTTTCAGCCGGCTGGGGTTACACCATACCGCAAGGCCACAACAAGAGGTAACACGATGACAAATAGGAGGACATTTCGAACTTAACAGAGGCGAGGGGGTACGTCCTCGAGAAAGCAATTCAGAAAGGGGTACAGGCTCACACTCCACTTTTGATCACTCTTGTTGACCAGCTATACACTCACGAAAAAACACAAACAACCTGGACGGTTGTAAGTGGTCACGGGGGTTCGTCCGGAGCTACAACGTTTAATTTGGAGTCCATTTGACGGAGCACGTGGACGTCCCCGACAGCCAAAAGCAGTGTCCCCCTTCTAGTCAATATCTTGGAGGCGTGTTCATCTTTTAGTCGATCGCCGCGATAAAGCATCGTACACCCATTCCGGGCAAAACCAGTGTTTCTTTGGTGTAAAGACAACGAGCAGCAAGGTCGATGCATACGACGATACGGGTAGCATGGTTTGCCCAACATTTTTCCCACTAACGAGGCTCCTCAACCTAGGACCTACACAATACTGTGGGACTACCATTTGTGTTTCACGATATTATACGTTTATTTATACACACAGGTCGTGAAATTGTTTATGCAGTAGTACTTTCATGTTTCGCCAAAGTCAGATATTTGGTGAGGTATAGGCTCTTGAAGTGGAGTCTCGGAAGAAGAACGTGCCCCACTACCGTCGCATTCGTCAGCGAATTAGATACAACGCCGTAACGACATCGTGCCTGAAGCACAACGACATAATATAGCACAGAAAAATAGCGTCGGCGTTTCTCTGCATCCAAACCGCACAATGGTGCACGCTGGAGGGTTCATATAAAAAACAAGATTCGGTTTAGAATTTCAAAGTACTCTGGAGGATCTCACGCGGTACTAAGCTAGACAAATAGACGGTTAAATGTTTAGTGCGACGAAAGGGCTCACTTCAGGGATGGAAAACATGAAAACATGTGGCTATCCACTTGGCGGGTGCCAAAGTACAATTGCAGTATAAGAAACAGGAATACCAGCGGCAGCAGCAGCAGCAGTAGCAAGAGCAGCAGGGGCTCTAAACGCAGCAAGAGCAGTAGCAGCAGCAGCAGCAGCAGCAGCAGCAGCAGCAGCAGCAGCAGCAATGCAACTGCCGCAGCAGTTCGGGAAGGATACAATGCGAACGAGCACGTTCCTGCCGTCTCTTGGAGTGAGTGCGGTACGTGCCGCCGATAGTACATCGGTAAGCGCGCCAGACGCAGCGGTAGACACGACCACGATGCATATCAGTTGGTTGTTGCGTCCACAGTGGCAACCAAGACATTACTGATCCTAATATTCATAAGAAGTCAAACAGACGGGAACGATTGTATATCGCGTACAACAGCTTCAGTAATACCTGGTGCGTAAAATATCCTGGTACCTCGTATAATAGATCGGCGTCTCCGATGGTCTAGTGGGTAAACCTTGTAACCACTAAGGTCTATTTCGCTGCTTGGACCCCCCCGAGTGTATAATCGTACTCGTAGGGACTTTTTCTTGTGCTAAAAAATGGCTTGCGAAAAGTGCGAGAACGTGAGTTTGCAAAATTTGATGAAAATCGACGAGTGTTGGGAATGCAGAACTCCCTGCGCCATAAAAATGAAGGCACATACCAGGGGGGAGAAGGTACGACACCTGTGGCCAAGGCTTGTCGAAAAGTTGGAAGAGATAAAAAACAAAATGATACCGGTACGTGTTATTTATCGAAGCACTCTAATTCCGAGTAACAACACATGCACCCATGTCTTTTTATAAAAAATGAAAAATACACTTAAGCTGTGAGATCGAAAATTTAGTATTTTGCAGCAGTGTCAGGTCTAGTGTACAACAGAAGAACCGGTACAGGTAGAATTATATGACAAGTACGAGCACTACTGCCGTGCTGCTCAATACCTTCCGGTATAATTCAGCTGTAACCCTGGGAGCCTTTCAGGTGAGCCTTCGAAAAATGTTCGGGGTTTTTTATCTCTCTTTTACTTTCCAGCTTCTGGACAAGCCGTGGTCACAGGTGTCGTCTCTTTTCCCCCTCGGTACGTGCCTTCATTTCTATTGCGCAGAGGGTTCAGCATTCCCAACGCTCGTCGATTTTCATCGAACTTTGCTACCTTAGGATCTCGCGCTTTCCGCAAGTCAAACGTTTTTCACAACAGGAAGTTCTTACGAGTACGAGTATGCACTCGAGGAGGCTCGAGCCTGCAAAATCGACCTTAGCGGTTATGAGGTTAACCCACTAGACCATCGGGGACGCCGACTGTACGTACAGAGTACTCGCTCCGGTAGTCTAGTGGTTAACCTCGAATACTACTAAGGTTCGAGTCAGGGGTTCAGATCTCGGTACGAAGATTTTATTTCTAGAGACATCAACTGCCGAGAGCGCTTTATAGCGTGGATAAGCACAATTCGACGGGAGTCGACGAGAGAAGAAAGTGCTGAGTTTTTCATGAGATAGAAATTAAGGCACGTACCGTAGTGGGGAGGGGGGAGAAGAGCCTGCTAAGTGGCCCCGGATCTGAGTTACGACTAGGGAGGGAGAATGAGAAAGAAAAGTGCGAAGATAACAGATGGGACGAGTAAAACAAATGGTGACAAATCAAATTATGACATATAATCCTACCAGTCATGCCACACAGACTCTTACCACACGACGTGTGATATCATACCAAGCGCAAACGAGAAAGGCAGTGCTGGATAGCGTGATTTGGTTACAGACAGTAGGAATTCCAGATCAAGACCAAGCCACAATATGTTGGTGGGGTAGACAAAGAAACGAACATGCTCAAATACCAACGTTCATGTGGGCACAATTTCCCTTCACCACACGATATGCAAGTCTCGTCAAAGGAGTTTAATCCAACGGGTCATGCACTACCACCGCCGGTATGCTGGCTCTTCATGAACCGGTTTTCCCATCACCCCTTGTGTCCCTTTCTTCGTCCCATTTATTTTTCCTACTGCCTTGCCCTTTCTGTCTCCTTTTTGGGTACCCTTGGGGGGTATGAAGGAGATGATGTGGGTATGGACACCGTCGTCATAGATACCGTAAGTAGAGGACAGATCAGGCAGCGATGCTCCAACCGTATAGTAGTTGCATTCGGAACCCAGTGTGGGTGCTGTCCTGACACCAGCTGGGTGCTGTCTTGTGCTTTGTTTCTGTGTTTTTGCTTGCATTATATTATTTAGGTTCGTTTTTTTGTTTAGTCTTGGGTACGGGGGCGATGATGGCGGTATGGACACCACTATCGTCAGAAACAGCAGTGAGCAGGTGATAGACCATGCCCTAATGCTCCTACACCTAAAGTTGGTATAATCGGAACCCAGTATGGTTGCTGCCTCCGATGTTGGTGGGGTGGTGTCATCTGCTTGTTGCTAGTTGCTGGGTGTCTGTTTGCTTCGTACCAGGTATTCATTTTTGACGTGCCGTCTTGTTTCACTCAGTTTTTGTTCTTCCTGGGTACCTCTTTCTTTCCATTTTTCTTTTCCCTTTTTAGTTTTTTCTTCTATCTTATTCTTCTTTTCTTCCTTCCTTGCAAACATTTTCTGATGTGCTCGCTTGCATGTGTTCCGCACTCGTATTATTGTTGGCATTGCATGGCCAAATCACCTTGCTGTATTTGCAAGGTGTATTTCTGTCTTGTAGTTTGTAACCACAGAGTTCGTCTCTCTACGAGGCATCGGCACGGACACTGGATAAGCTGGATGTGGCTGGCTTGAAAGATTGAAGAAGAGATCACACACACATGCCACCCGGACTTTATACTCGTCCTCTACATAAATACAATTAAGATTGTGTTGAGAGTGGTCCGTGTGAACTTTCACGGTTACTTGCCCGGCATTTTTCTTTTAGGCTGATTCCTATGAGGTCGCTTCAGATTTTGATCAAATCGGATTTTCAGCAGTGTACTTCGGAAAACGAAAGGGTCTTCTTTTGCGAAGAAATCGGATACCGGTATATTTGAAGTTAGGTGAGAGCGTGCGCCCAGAGATTCGACCAAA
>JAYJMJ010274504.1:0-12436 GCA_036873875.1 Laminaria ephemera
CTT
Organism: Laminaria ephemera; assembly: GCA_036873875.1. NCBI lineage: Eukaryota > Phaeophyceae > Laminariales > Laminariaceae > Laminaria > Laminaria ephemera. The sequence continues at coordinate 4 of JAYJMJ010274504.1, forward strand.
TAAAGAGAAATTTTTTAACAGGTTTTTAGAAAGCCCAAGTTCTCGACAAACGGTAGATTGGATAGATTTTTCTAGAGGGAGCGTTTTACCATACTTGTTAACCAAAATCCAAGCTTGAAAAAATAGTTAAAATTTCTCTTTACACCCCTAATTGTTAATTGCACATTGCTAATTGTTAATTGCTAATTGTCAACGTTTGTTATCTTTAAATGCACTCCAAGTATTCCAGGTATTCCGATTTACGACTACGCTGCTCGTCGGTATTTTATTAATAAAGGTTTTTGGATTTTCGACAGCAGAAATTTCGCTCTATGAGATACTATTGTTCCTAGGCAATTTCGTTTCTTTTTTCTGGATTTCTGGAGGACAAAAGGGTTTGTTAAGTTTATTTCCTACTTATTCCCCTAAACAGCAAGCTCGACTACTATTCAATATCTTTTTTACTTTATGCTGCTTAGGCACAATCGCAGCACTAAGCTTGTATTTTGGGCAATCCTACCTTATACCCAACTTAACCCAGTATCAAGATTTAGGTCATATTGATCTCCTTTCTATTTATCTTTTTTTTGCTGCACCATCACATTTAATAGAATATATCTATGTATTAAAAAAACAAGAAAAGCCAATTATTCAATATGGGTTTATTGTACATCTATTACAATTAGCGGCTATTATTATTCCTGTCAGTCTAGGCTTAGGTGTAGCGGGAATTTTTAAAGGTTTAATCCTATGGAGTGTATTTAAATTTATCTGGCTTTTAAGCTTGCTTAGAAAATATGCTAGCTTTTCTTTAGACTGGTTGATCCAAAAACAATTCCTATTACTACTACTACCCTTACCACAACTGCTACTTCTACTACTACTGTTACTACTACTGCTACAGTAGACAAGATATTCAAAATGTGCTTCCGGAGAATTGTTGTGAAAAGCTATACGATCTTCATACAATTTGTTTTTAGAAAACGAAATTGATTTTTTGATGACGTCGATAGTTTCTTCCATGTTTTCTCCTTCTCCCTTCGACGGTGGTGTTCTCGGCCGGGACGACAGTCCTGACCTTGATACGTCTACCCCAGGGCATTGAAGACGTCGAATTTCAGCGGGGTGAAGCTGCCCAGGACCTCATCCCCCTGTAGCCAATAAGTTCATTCGAAGGTGTCATCCGTACGTAAGAAAGTACGCACAAGTTGCGGAAGTCCGCCTCACAAGTGGTTCTTCGTAGGATGCAGCTCACCTTTCATGCGACTCGCCGAACACCTCACGGGGCTTCTCGCTTGGTGCACGCGATGTCTGCCTGGTCGGTGAAAACCCGACGTGCTCCGTCCCGGTATTGTAGGGGTGCGAAGGTCTATGGTCATACGACTACGGCTATGCATTAAATGAGTACACCCTCCCCCCCCGGGTAGCCACTCCGATTCTGTCCCGGCTCTGGTACCGACCCCGGTACTGATATTACCACCCGTCTCCCGTGCATTTCGACCGCCCACCGATCAATCGGGGTGTAGAGCAGCACTGTTACCGTAGAGGCTTCCGTTCACCCCAAATTCGCGCCCCAAGCTAAGTACGTGATGTAGTCCTCCAAGGCACACCGCAAGCGCTCCGGCCGCTCATAGAAGATATTAGCAACAGCCGCCGACACCTTGCTCCCCCTGGTCCGCTGGCCTCTCAGCGTACCTTGGTAACTGAGGCCCGGCTGCTCGATGGGTGTCACCCGCCAAGGCCCCGCGCAGAGCTCGAGCTCCAGCTTCACGTGGGGGTTCACCCTCGCGAGCTTGTTGTCGACCTCCTTCACGAACCCCATGTCCCGCATCTGCGCCCGCTCACGTGGACAATTCCGCATGCTCGTCGCGTTGTGGCGCGCGCGCGGCATCGTTTTTTCTTCCCCTGCCGTCTCGTGAGCACTCCGCGCAATTCAGGGAACGTCTGGTGTTTTTGTACGGCACGTCTGTCAATCCTCGTGCGAACGTCATCGCCGACCAGTGCGGCAGTACGAGCATCCAGGTTCGCGCGCGGTCTTGCGGCCGAACAGAGTCACGAAAGACGTCCTACCTGAGGGAGGGGAGGCGCGGGTCACGCGTTGCCCGTTCAACCCAGCAGGCTTCCCGGGCGTACACGTCCCATTGCGTGGGCCAGGGTTTACAGAGCCCCGCCATCGCCTCGCGTATCCACCCCCCCGTCCTCTCCACGGCCCCCCGACTGCTACGATATTCAGCGGGCCGCGGAACGAATAGTTGGATTTCGACGGGTACGTGAGCAGACCCCGTCTGGTTTGATCCGCCACTGCCGACAAATAACTTTTCCGGGCAGAAGGCCTGCTTCATGCCCTGGAGATCCATATCGAGCACCTCCCACAACCACAGCAGCCAGGTGGGTACCATCAACACTTGTTGGCTCCGAGTGCGCTTCTTCCGCATGCACGAAAATGAACGCGCGTAATCCCTGGCGTCTTGGTCTACGGGGCCGCCGAAACCTGCTCTCGACCGGCGCGAGGGTTAGGGCGACGTCCGGGTGGCCGTAGGTGCTACGCACGAGCGCTAGTACCCCTGGCACGCGTGCTCGCTGAATGGCCAGCATTCAGTTCCCCCTCCATCCACCTGGGGAGCGCTCCAAAGTACGTGGTTATCGCCGACAACGTAGCCCACCGTTCCCTCCGGTGTCTGCCTGTCGCCCCCTCCTCGTTGCCCACCTCAGTGGGGCCTTCCCGCGTACTATATTTCTGCTGTTGTACTCGTCGACGCGTGTCGCAGAGAACTTCTGCCACTTGGTCTATCGTGGAGGGTAGTGGGCCCGAGTACTCCGCGCTTTGTGCCTGCCCCACCCGCTAGGTCGGTGACCTGGGCGACGGCGATGTTGGCAGCGAAGGTGGTACTAGCGGCGACGGCTGCGACGCACGGGAGTCGAACGCGGTCAAGCGTGGTGTCGGCGCCAGTACTGGCTGCTCCGATGGCTTGATTGTCGAGGCCGCCGCTCTGGACCTGGTTACAACCAGCATTGCCTGAAACTGCAGCAGGTCTCCCTCAGAAAGCATATACCAATCTTCGAGCGAAGCACACCGTCCCGACAGAGCCTCTCTTACCATGACCGGTATTTCGATACCGGCCGCGACCGACCCTCCCACGACAGGCACCCTGTCGCCAAAGCCCCCTGCGTTGGCGGCTGTCCCATCGGTGCTGTTGATGACGGTGGTCCCGCCCGGGGTGAAAGGTTCGCTATCCACGTCACTGCCGCGTTCTTATCTATTGAGTGTCCGCCTCGTCCGCCTCGTCCGCGCCCAGCTCACAGTACAGCACCGCGTCGAGGACCGGCCCCAGGGGGCTTCTATAAGTGATCTTGGTGGAGGAGTCGTCTGGGAAGGAGTCGCCAAAGTCCGCTCCTGGTACGTCGCCGAGAGGTAGCCGTGACAGTGCGTCTGGCGGTTAGTGATTTATGCCCAGTCTCCACCGTAGTTCCATGGCGTACTCCATCAGTTGAAGCGCCGACATGTGAATCTTCGACGAGAATTCTTGGCTCTTGAATAACCACGTGAGCGCTGAGCTGTCAGTGGTGAGGACGAGCCTCCTTCGGCACCATCGCCACTTGTGACGTTGAATCGCCCATACCACCGCCATGGCCTCTCGGTCAGCCGTGGATCGCGTAGTGTCCGTCTCGGACTACCGGCGGCTCGCGTCTCCGATACCGCGCCCCGCCCATCTGGCGCCCTGCGTAGGGGTGGCGCTAGCACCCAGCTCGCCGTCATCGGTGTACAGCTGGAATGGAGCCCCCCAATCCAACAACGACAAAATCTACGAAGCGTAAGGAGTTCAATCGGGTCCGCCGGAGTCTTGTCCAGCTCCGCGAGCCGGCGGTCTCAAATGATTCGCGGCTCTCTTCCAGACGCCAACTACTTGTCTCTGAGAACACATTTCAAATCGGCGCCATGAGCGAGCTGTGTCTGCGCACAGCATTCCTGAGATAGTTGGCCCTGGTCAGGAGAGATATCACTACCTCCACCGTGTTGATGCGCGAGAGCTTAGTCGCGGCATATACCTTCGCTTGCGATAGCTGAACGCCCAGCCTGCCGACCATCATACCGATCAAATCCTCCTGCTGTGGTGCAGACCACATGGACGTGACCAGGTTCACGGGCAAACCGAACTGGTGGAGCCTCGCCCGTACTTTGTACGGGAGCACCACACGCCTGTCGACGTACCAGGCATAGATAAGGACGTTCAGCCAGTTATGGACCCCGTTCTTTCATACTGGGCCTAACGCCTCCGCCGCATCCGCCGCAATGCCCGACGGGAGGGGGTTTAGGCTGGAGTCACACCGGTTCAACTCCCTCCGTAGCTCACCGCGTGTGTCGCGAAACGCGGCCTTGTGCTTGTCCTCTTCGACGATCTCCAGCTAAATGAACCCTGAACCTAGATCGATGGACGTGAAGCTCGTGGAGCCTCTCATGCCGTCGAAGATGCTGGCAATGTCCCCTAGCCCCGCGGTGTTCAACTCCAGCAACACATTTATCTATCTACGGTATTGGTAGACCCTCGCCGTGCCACCATCATGCGTCAGCAGGGCAACGCTGTTGGCCGCCCACGCTGATTGCGACCGACTGATGGACCCCGCCCCTGTTAGCTTCGCTATGTCGCTCTAGATCATGGAAGTTTCTTCCGGCGAGTGTCATACCTCTGTTGTCTTGCTGCGTACGGCGTCCAGCTGTTGTTCACAAAAGATAGTTACGGGTTCGTGCGGTGTCACACCTGGATAATGCTTGGATTCGCCGGGAATATTTGGTGCCTCTCTCTTGCAACCGCAATAGAGCAGCTATCACGGAGGCATTTATCTGGGCTATGTTTACCTACACTGATTGCACCGAGTCGGCGCCTGCTCCCCCCTCTTCCTCCGGCGAGATGGGTGACGGCTGGCTCCCTCTCTCTACCTCACCCCCCGATCCTTCCAACAGCATTCGCATTCGCTCCCTATCGCTCATATTGACGGCCTAAGCCCGAGCCACTCCCGGCCCTGCTTAGGGGTCAACCGGGGCCTTGTCCAGTTCACTGCTTTGAAATTCCAGCGGCGTTCCGGACTATTAATATCATCATTGCGTTTTGTGAGCTACGTTCAACTCTGCTCTTACCTCCGTATGGTATGGCCCTGCCGGTTCTACCACTACCCACTGCCGGTCTTGTGGTTGTACCCCCTTGGTATAGACGTCTACCTGCAAGCTGATGAACCCCGGCACCACCGTTTGCCGGACGGATCGCAGCTCCCACTGAAAAGTGCCATCGTCCTCCCTGGCCACTGAGTCTTTACTGGGTTGTGTCCATAGTTCTTCAATGTCCTACGGCTCTTTCCCTCGCTGGGGTGGTTTAACGGCGCAAACCGATACCTCCTTCGATGACCTGCTCGCGATCATCGCTGTCTTAACCTCTGACTCGCTCGGTTGGGTCGGTTGAGTTGCTTTCTGGCGGCCCACTGCCTTCGGCTCGTCCGTCTCCGATGAGGAGGTACGTGTTGGCAGGATGAAAGGTACCGACGGCGTCTCGGGTGCTGGTTTGAATCCTCCGCCATCCGCACAGCTGATGACGCCTCCTCCGTGTTTAGTCAGGAACGCCGCCTCTATGATCAGCGCGTACGGGAGGTCCTCCACCACCCTCACCAACACGTACCATGCCTTATCCACTGGGCTAAACACCAGCGGAACTTCACACGGCCTCGAACATTGCGAGGGAGGGGTTGTGCCTCTCGTTGGAGTTGACCGCCCGCAACCACCCAAGCCCCCGCGAGGAGCTCATAATCGACTGCACCCCTCCTTCTGCCAACCTCGACCGAATGCACGAATGCCACAGAGGCGTCATTGTCGCCCCCCCGCACCCATGTCGATCAGCAAATCGACCAAAATGTGGCAACTCGTCCTAGTATCTGTCACAAGAACGCATGAAACCACGCCCACATCGGTTTAGCCCCTCTGCCTATGACCGCCGCCTCGATAGTGGTGTCGACGCCTATGGCCAATGAAGCGAGTCTGCAGTACTTGTTTGCGGGGGTGATGGATACAACCCCGGCGTCCTCCAGGTCACTGCTATCCTTCCCTCTCCTGGTCGGCGTGGCGTGGTAAGTCCTGCCTCCCTTGTCTTCCACCCGCCCCTTCCTGTGATGACCGCGTTGGCTGCTGTTCCCCTGGGAAGAATTTTCCAGGGCGGCTCCTCAGAAAATCGAGATTTCTGCGTGATCCCTGTACTCCACATCCGTAAAGGCGTTTGGCATTTCCAGTGGCGTGGTCAGGCGGTGATCTATCTCCGAGATGATTTATTGCTGCTGGGTGTCCTGGCGTGGGTACTACCGTAGGGCACGACACCCTCATCTGACACGCAACATCTATCTCCCATGGGTGTCGGTGCTGTCGTGGGAACAGGCAAGATCCCGTAAAACAGACGTTTCAGCAGCCTACTGTAGGGCGTTGAGGATTTACCTGTTATCGGCGTCCTGCCCCGGCAACTCTCTTTTTCTGCGCTTAAAACATCGGAGTCTTCCTAACCTCGCTTCCTCGAACGGCCATTTCGGTTCCTCTCGCAGCTTACAAAAAGGTCCCCTGTGAGACTGGGGTGGACAGGTGCACGTTAGCGAAATCCGGGATGGGCAGGCGCGCGCCGTGTGCGTAGTCTTCCTCCGCCTCCTCCTCCTCCCCCTCCTCCTCTCTTCTTCCTCCTCCTCCTCTCTTCCTCCTCCTCATTGGAATCGCGTCTGATGCACCCATTATCGCACACGTACTGTCCCGGGGGGCTTAAATCTACCTGGAGCGACTCCCTGGTGAGCAAGTTTTCCTCGCCCCCCCCCGTTCGTCTCGTGTTGGGTTACTCTTCACTCCGTTTAGTCCCGGACATAACCGCCGACTCTTTGAAAATGCCGCTACACTCTTTCATTTCCACCCCTCTCTCATGGTGGCTAGGGATATCGGTTGCACAGGGTGGGCAGGATCTTGACAAAATTGTCCAAGATCCTGTAGGCTACTCGCCCGCGAAGCACCATGTACTCGGACAATGGCCAACCGGCGTCCAAGTGCATCGGCTTGGGCCGCTGCTTCGTCCCCGTTTATATCTTGGCTAGCCGGGATTCTCGCCGATTGCGGTCGGATTCGTCGGTGGTGTATATACCTCCAAACAATATGTATATTTTGGCGTGTGTGGCTTCGTCTCGTGTGCGGTTTCCCCGAGCACATGCAGCACCAGCCGGCGAGCTGGGGCCATGTCACGAGTCCCCCTGCAAGAGCCTCGTCTCGTTACAGACCACCGCGGCCCTCGTATGAGCATGTCCTGAAGGGGCTACCCCCACGATAAGGATTTAGCACCGATCCGTCATCGTCGCTTTCTCGGACAAAATGTAGCAGAAATCGTCCTGCACCGAGCGGGATCTCGATAGAGCGAAGTGTTCGGGCACATCATGTCACGTGGCGCCAGAGTGTCCAAGATATGCTAGGTGAAGCATTCCACCCACCGCGCCGCGCCGCGAGGAATCTACCCTGGAGGCGCGCCGGGTTGGGTTTGTCAAACGACCGTTGATCTTCTGGCATGGCCCACGCCGTCCCATTGTCTGACGCCTTGGCCTTTCTCCACGTATAGGAGAACGAGGCTGGATCGCGCCTCCACGAGAGCTTTCCGCGAGGGTCCGCGAAAAGCCTGCTCCTGAAGGTCCCCGGACTTTTGGCGACCCACAAACAACCAATTATCGCGGCGGCGAGTCTTTGTGACTCGTTGGGACTGCTGTCCACCGTTCCAGGGGGACTAGGCGTAACCTATTATTCCCCCTTGCGGCCAGCGTTGCTGCTTGCGGCACCTGCTCGGCGAATTCCGGTTGACAGACCCATAGCGTCGGTCGACGGTAGGCCCTAGTTCCCTGCGGCTTCCCACATATATTGTGATTGCCAGGAACAGGTGTGGCATTTGCATGTGGAGTGCGCGCGTTGCTGTACCCCCCTATGGTGTTCCTGCCCCAGGGTTCCTGTAGACCTTGATAGCCCACCAGGGTGCTGGTAGAGGGCAATGGGCAGCTGAACTGCTGTTGCTGCTGTTGCTTCTGCGAGCGCGTCGGTAGAGGATGCTGATGGTGCTACTTCTGTGGCAGCGTTGGTGACGTCTACTGCTGATGCTGCTGCCGTTGCCGCGAGGTCGGTGGCAGCCGGGGATGTCCCTGTTGGAGCTGTGGCTGGAGCGCCTGCTGCTGCTGCTGCTGCTGCTGCTGCTGCTGCTGCTGCTGCTGCTGCTGTTGCTGCTGCTGCTGCTGCTGCTGCTGCTGCAGGTGCTGGGGGAGCGTCGGCGGAGGCTACTGCTGTTGTTGCTGCTGAAGGTGTAACGTCGGCGGCAGTGGGGCTGCTGTCGATGCTGCCGCTGGTGCATCGCCCCTTCCTCCTGCTCTAGCTGCAGAAGCGGGAATGTCTGCGTCGTCGGCGGTGGCGACTGCCCCAGAGGCAAGGGTGGCGACTGTGACCATCTCAGAAGAGGGAGCGACGACATCTGCTTCTGCTCTGGTGGTTGTGGCGATAACGGCTGGCACGAACGTTGGGGTACCGACGCATCTCGACGGTACTCGCGGCTGTGGCCACGGCTTTTGGGGTGGCGTTGGTTCTTGCGGTGGTGGTCGCTGCGGTGGATGCGGTCCCGGGCGTGCCTTAAGTCGGCACGAGCTCCGCCTCTGGTTTCATATCGACATCGTAATCTGTAAACCTCGACGAGCATACTGGGATACCTTGGCTCCCACTAACAGTCTTAGAACTGTGTAGGCTAGTATCGACGTCGAACAACACGAGCGTGGCTGGCGAGGAAACGGACCATAAATCAGAGGTGTCTACAGTAGTGCACAACCATCGTTGGAGAATTGGGAGCGCCCCTGAACCTCGTGTACATACGCCGTGGTGGTTCTCCACCACAATGCCGAAACCAATCGGCCCATCCGCATATTAAAATCGCCCCTCGTTAACCTTTGCAGCCTTGAGCAAGGCGGCACTGTTCATGGTGATGCCCATACCTGGTTACCCTACCTGCACGGTGATAGGAACACGATCAACTATATTTTTGTCCTAACAGCATCCCATGCCCACTCACTCGGACGTTGGGATGACTTGAATGGGATCCGTTGGCCGCCCCCGAAGACAGGTGGGACAGTAGCTCCTGCCCCCAATAAGCTGCTGAGACGGTCCCTGTCCAAGGCTCTCCCCTGTTGTCTTCTTGGTGGCTTCCCCGGCTCAGGCGGGCTGGCCGATTGGAGAAGCTGGTCCAGGGCAGTGGCGTGCGCGGCGTGATAGATACGACGGACAATCAGCTTTCCTAACTGGTATTGTCTTATGCGGGGAGTTTTAGCCCTTGTGTCGAGCATCTCAAGGATGTCCGTTTCTGGGGCCCCCCTCTGTGCCAAGACTCCACTCCAGGAGAGATTCAGGGACGTTGTTGGCCAATGCTTCTCGCATTCTCCTTCCGAGGCAGTTGACTCTTGTCGATTCGGGTAGCCCGTCTTGACTCGGTCTGCCAAAGGGCCGGTGAGGTCCCCACCAGAACCTCCGGTAAGATCCCAGCTCTAATCCCAATAGGAGCGGACATCCTGTTCGCTTCTGCCGACGGTGACTCCAGTTCTCTTGCCTCTGTCGACAGACGCGCATGTGCTTGTAGATGGGGCCTCAATATTATCCGATCGCCAGAACATCCCTCCTCGAAGAATGAGTGTGCCTCGGTGGCTCTCGTTAGTTCGAGAGTGTGCTCAAAACCCCACTGCGTCCTGTGACCGGCCTTCCTGCAGGCTTCCAGGGACGTGCCCATGTCAACGACGCCACGAGCTAGCTGGTTTTCTGTCCGAGGGAAATGGTGGTAATGAGAGCAGCTGCTTGCTTGTCTGGCATGAGCAGCGCGCCCAGAAATCTGCGCCTCAGTCCCCTACTGCCGCCATGGCGCGCGATGCCACGTGCCCGTCGGCGCCGATTGGTACGGCCACTATTGCAACCCCTCCCTCTTCCACAATTCGGATATCGACACTTGCCAGGAGCGCAACCTCTTCCGCCGTCGGAACTTATCTTCCCGGAGGTAGCGCCACGGTCTTAGCTTGGTTGAGAGGGATACTAAATTAAATCCCAAGCTCTTACCGAAGGAAAGGTAAGACGCTGACCGTGGTTGCCGTAACCCCCATAAGGTCGGGCGTTTGGTGGTCTATGTTGGCGAAAGCACCAGCTTGTTGCCCCGCTAACTCCACACGGCGAAGCCTTAGCCCCGGTCACAACGGAACGTAGTGGCGTCGCCGGTCCCATAGGATCCGCTTGCTGCACTCCTCTGGAACAAAAGATCGCCCGGTGCGCCCCCGAGTCCGTCCGAAAGAACACATTGGTTGGTCTCTTGCCGCACCAAACGAACAAAACCTGCATGAGCGCTAGCACGCAGATCGCCACCCCCGCAAGCACAGCTGTCCTGTTGACCGTGCTGAACGCGTTGGAGCAGTCGGTGAGAATGAGCCAGTTGTCGCGTCTCGTGTAGTGCTCGTGCCCTCCGTGTAGTGCTCGTGCCCTCAACCCTATGTTCTCGACTCCCCTGGGTACAGTCATCCCAAACTGCCGCACGTCGCGGTTTACGTCCTCCAGCCGCGGTTGCTACTATCGCGTTATCGCTGCGGTATAGAACCATCTCCTCGTCTTGCCGACGCAGAGGGGTTGACACTTTTCCCCCGGCTCAGTAAGACAACATTACAAGACGAGCTTCCACATCTCCGGCAGGAACATGTCAAAGTTGACCCATTATTCTCCGCCAAAAGGCTGGCATTCCCTTGCCAAACTCCGAACGCCCCATGATGTAGTGAACGATGGATTGGTGGCGATGCGCGAAGCGTTGGACGTCCCTACCGGTAGAACGCTGCGGGAGCTGATAGTGTAGAAGACCACTTGGAAGGCGTTCTCGTCTTCCGGGCACCACGGGGACGCACTTCCAACAGACGCGTGCTGCGATAGAGGTAGCGATTTCTGCCGAAAGAGTTTCTAATTGACGAGGCTCCTCAACTAAAGAAGCTACCAGGTACCAAAATATCGACATCGTTTGAGATGTCGTTGTGTTTTGCGACGTTTACCTACGAAGGCCGTTGGATTGTTCATCGGGTTGCGCGATAATTTTTATCAAAATTTTGTGTTTGGGCGGGGTGGAGAGAGCTCCTCATAATATTCTAATATTAAATAGGAGAGGCAGAAAAAATAGGAGGTGCTACCTCTATGGTAGCAAGCATGATTAGGGTTATACCGCTGTAACACATTTCACCCCGAAGTCCCAACATATGTTTTTTTCTCGTTGCGGTATAAACTACTACGGTACCGGCCCTCTGATAACATACCGATACATTGGTTTTAGGCTAGATTTCTTATATGAGAAAGGGTGTGTCCTGCGGTGTCTTCAGTGTTACGGTATTGCCCTGGGAGCCTGATAAAAGGTTAGGGACCAGGAGCCAAGATATTGGAGACCGAGAGATAAGAAGGGTTTCCACATGCCCTTTTGTGGGCATTTGCGTATAGGGAAACAAGGGGATAAGAGATGATACGAAAGGGTTTGTCTCGCGCACAGCGATCAGTCGTCGTCGTCGTCGTGTTCCCTTACGTGACCTGAGGAATCATACAAACGAACTACTAAGGATATACAAGTGAGTGGCATCGTGGGACCTGCTTAGTAGAGAGACCTTCTAGAAGTTACCCGTACCAGAGTAGTCTTACTAAAATTGGCGTCGTCGGCAGGATAACAGCTGCCGAATTTCTTATTTCCCCACAGCAGTGCTCAGGCTGAGTTTTGATGGGGCTCTTTCTTGTGAGAGGGCCGGTAGTGTACTATTATACTACTATACTATCACCGCTGCTACTGCTATTATTGCTGCTACTGTACTACTACTGTACTACTGTACTGCTACTACTATACTACTGTCAAATATTTCTGCAACTGCTATTATTACAACTACAGTTACTGTACTACTGCTACAGTACAGGACACCTACTGTAGTAAGAAACAAGAATTCTGGCTCAGGCTGGAATTCTTATTGCTGGAATTCTTATTCGATTTCTTATTTGAGGTAGGGGGCGTTCTACACTATCTTCAGTATAGTGGCTCCCGAATTTCTTATTTTCCCGTAAATCTCAGCCTGGGTTTCTTACTACCCCGTTTCTTAGTGTCCTGTACTATTAATACTGTATTACTAATGGCAGATCCGGATTTCTATAAATATATATATGTTTTCTCGCATTAATTCCGATGATTTTGGGGGTTCGCTCGCTTAACGCTGCGCTCTCAGCTCGGAGTCGGTTTCCTCTCCGGTCGCGCCTCGCCCTTATCGTCTCGCCCTCAGCGTTGGGGTCTGCACGCCGAAACAGTCAAACTTTCGACCGAAACTTCGAGCGCTTTTGCCGCAACATTTCAAACGTTGGCTCACGTGGCGAATTTTTACCTTAGCTCAT
>JAYJMJ010274510.1:0-12435 GCA_036873875.1 Laminaria ephemera
AAGTCGTACCGTTGACCCTGGTACTAGCAGGGGAGTCACCGACCTATATCCTTCACGAGGACATACACACCCCGTAGCACGCGCGATCGCAGTGTCACACGCAGCTTGCAAAGTTGAGTTTCGGCAATTTTCACAGCTGAAGTGTAATTTTATTATTTTTTCAAAAATATAAATACGTACGTAGCTGTTTCCTTGTTGTGCCCGATTGGGATCAATTGTTGTTTTGGGTGTGAGGTCTCACGGTTGAGTCGAGCAGACTTGTTGGTCCTCGGTGCCAGGGCTGACTTTCGAGGTTGTGCTGTTTGTCTTGGTGTGTGGGTGTTTTTTTTGTTGTGCGAATTGGCGCGGTTTTGTTGTGCTACTATCATAATCATCGTATTTTCGTCAAATATTCGCGTTTTGGCAGTTGTACGCGAATTTTGTGATACTTCGTTATTTTGCTCTATGACAATACCACGATTTGCACTTATACTGCCTTACCGCTGCCACTACGACTGTTGGTGTAGAGCTCAGGAGGTGTGTGCCGAATAGTGGTCTCTGTTGTGTATCTTAAGCCCCTGACGTAGTGCCGACGGGATGCGTGTTCGTGGAATCTCCCTCTTGTTGGGGTTTTCTCTATCACAGCAGTTGCGGTTCCTTACTGTGGATTACTGTGGAGGTTCCCTGCCGTTCGGGTTCCTATTACAGTTGGCATTCCTTACCGTTGAGGTTCGGTAAACTAGGACTAACTTGCAGTCTCAGATGGGCGACCGCGCCCCGTAAGGGTGTACCAGGTATGATGCGCCGCAATTTCGGTCATGAGGCATAACAGCAGTATCAATTTTGTGGTTTGGGTATGGCTGGTTTTAGTGTGTACGATGTACAGCACCACCCACAGGCAGAAAATGACGCTATACTCCTGTGCGTCTAGTGTTTCTTTGGGGCGAAAAATCGTTTTCTGTCCGATTGTTTTAAATCATTTCGTGTGTGACCATTTTCAATATTTCATGCCCGACATATTTCATGAGGTTCTTGACTGATGCTAAACAGCCACCGAGCCTGACTGGCGCCCCCCCGCCCCCCAATAAACGACACCAATTGCAACCGCAGACCCAGGCTCCCCAAGGAAACGGGCACGATGTCTGATGCTAAGCAGTCACCAGGCCTGATTGACGCACCCCCGGCCCTCTCCAACGATTCTCCTTGCCTGGTACAACCATAAACGCAGACTCCCAAAAATATCGGGCTCAGGACAGATTTCGGAGGCAAAAAATCGTATGCCTCCCTAAGCTCCACTACAAAACTCAGGATTCAGAAAAACCGGTGCATATTTAGTGGGGAAAACGAAATTCGGAAGCCGTTACACTCTAGTTTGTGTAGATTGCACTCTTTCCCTTAAAAAATCCAGCCTGGGCCGTTTTTGATATGTTCAGCATCTGGGTGTATACAAAACATTCACGCGCTGCAGACTCCACCGCATCTAGACACTGGCGGCGCGAAAAGAGCTGAAACTTCGTGAGGGCCAGTAAGGTGATGAAATACGGCCGACGGAGTAGATCTTTGCGCCGAAAGGTGGCCAGGACCGAGAATCCCGAGAATAGAACATTCGATTCGCCTCGACCACTTTACTAAGCGGACAATAATGAACGAACTTTTGGATCATCGATCTGAATGCTATTATACGTTTGTCAGAACTGCCTCTCTCCAAAGAAGTTGAGAAAGTTCACGCGGTGCCGACTCCACAACTAGGCACAGGCGGCGCGAAAGGGGCTGAAACTTCGTGAGGGTCAGTAAAGCGATGAAATATCGCCAATGGGGTGGATGTTTGCGTCGCAGGGTGACCAGGACCGAGATCTTTGAGTATAGAAAATTCGAGGGGGTTCCCCTCTGCCGGTGAACTAAACGGACAAGAACGAGCGAACGGACGGACGTATCATACCTTTGGAATAATATTGGTCTGGATGATACCTTTTTCGGGGCGGCGCCCCTCTAATAAGCTCCCTGTGATGTACTGCTCTCCCACGCGTGGAGCCTTTGCCGCGGCGCCGGGGTATTGAGAACGCTCGGGTTGATTCGCTACGACTCTTCTCTGGTCAAGTCCTAGTTCGTGTAGAATTAGCGGCACTCACTTGTCCCCTGATCCTCAATATTCGTATCCTGTCCTCGTACACCGGGGGGGTAGAACGCCCATTTCGCGGCATGTGGCAAATTCCAAGGTCCATGCAAGGGCAAAGCGAGTGTTCGAGCCGTACAATGCGATGGGGTGCAATATCCGTGTTATTTCGGATCGTAAAAAAACAAGCACAGCAGTGATACGTGACATTAGTTCTCTTTCATTACCATCGGGCCATGTTAATAAACACGCATCATATATACTGTAGACGCCAGACTTCCCAAGAGTATCACGCCGCCTTTACACTTTACACGTCTTCACAATCTTGGAAACCCTAGGTATCGGCTGAATGCTGTTGCCTTTCCACGAGAGTGCAGCAGGGAGCTTCCGACAGGTTGACCCCAACTCATACGCTATACCCTTCGCGCATGGCTCGTACGGGAAACGACGACACGTCATCGTATTTGTAGTATCCGGTCGCCACGGCGCCGTAACACATTGCACGATAACTCACTGTGCTTCGCGCTTGTCGCGGGCGGTCACTTGTTGGTTTGGCCGCGATACGAAGGCTTCGGGTGCGCCCAGTTAGTTGACGCTTTGGTTTTGACGAAAAAACATTGCGTGCGCTCAGTTGATGGCTTGGTCGCTATGGGGAGGCAAGGCAGACCTCTCTTTTTTCCTCTCCTGATGTGCCCCCAATGTCAACCGGAGTCTCTGAAATGGGAAACATGGTCTGTCCGTACGATGCAATCGCACGCCAGACTTTTGGCTTTTTAACGCATAACTTTTCGTCAATTGATCCAAGGCGATTGTCTTGACAGCTGCATCCGCGATTCCGTGCATAAACTGCTTGGAATTAGAGGGGGACAATTTTTGTCCAAGTGTACGAACGTAAATCAAGCACACGCGCATCTTGGCCCAGCTTGCACCACCCTTGCACCGCCCCTCATTACTGCACCGTATCACCACTACTGCTGTACCGCGGTATCACAACCACTACTGCTACTACTACTGCTGTGTCACTATATTGCTATGTAATATGATAATGTCACCTGTCTACTCTAATGATTGGGGAACGTACATATTGTCTGCATGCAGCGTTCCCCCGTTCTATACGATACTTTTATAAACAAAAGCCAAAAGGGCACGAGCTCATATACGACTACAAAGTAAAACCCCACTCATCCATGACAATCACAAGACAGGCAAACGTTTCATACACTACATAACCTACTTAAAGCTATCCCTATACTACAGCAGCACCTACTATAACTATCCCTATGCTACAGCAAGCACCTATTATAACTATTCCTCCAAAATTAAAGTGAGAATGCAAGACAGGGCGCTGCATGCACATGCACCGCCTTACCCCCAGCCAACTTCCACACAGGTAGTGGGGCGTCCTATAATGGTACTACAACAGTACGCCATGAATGTTATGCGCAAAGCAAGACCTACTAAACATCAAGTCACAACGAGGCGCCCAATGTTCCCAAGCAACGCTACCCCGATCCTCCGAATATCACCCCCCCCCTTGTTACAAACAGTATCCCAGCAAGCAGTCGGTCACCTACATCGTTGCAAAGCCAAAACCATAAAGAAAAAAACACCGCGGAAGCATTCATACCCCCTACATACCACCGCAAAGCCAAAACCATAAATAAAAAACACTACGGAAGCACTCATACCTCCATATACCACCGCGGAAGCCTCGCGAGGCGTGCAAATAATGCCCTATTGTGTCAGCAGGCATCATTAACCAGCGTATATTTCACCCA
Organism: Laminaria ephemera; assembly: GCA_036873875.1. NCBI lineage: Eukaryota > Phaeophyceae > Laminariales > Laminariaceae > Laminaria > Laminaria ephemera. The sequence continues at coordinate 3,871 of JAYJMJ010274510.1, forward strand.
CCCAATTCGCGAATCGGGCGATATATATTGGCCGATCGATCACACACGGTGCGGTACAGGCGAAACACCCCCCCCGGTAGCACAAGTACTACGGCACACCCACCAATAAAAACTTGCGGCCGACGAAGCGTGGCGAGCTCAACCGCTCTACTATTGCAAAAATCAACCCACACTAATTCTACGTAGCTTGTGCCCAGAAATATGGTTGCAGTTCCAAAGGGGTTAGTTAGCCCTTCTACCACTGCAAAAAAACTGACATCGCACAACTTCCAAGCGGTTTGTACCCAAAAATGTGGGTGCACTTCTACAGGAGATACGATTATTTTTGGATCCAAAAAGAAAAAAGCTTCGTCGCGTTCATCGTCGCTGTTCCACTCTCCGGTGACCCATCAAAAGCATCCGTCGTCGATCAAAACCATCCACCGCCGGGGGCCCTGGTGCGGAGGTGCTGCGGGCCGGAGAAGCGGCGGTCCATGACCCGCTTCCGCTTGTGGGAAGCTTTGCGCGCGGGCAGGTTTTCCCACTTCGACCTTTACGGTTATCCATGACGCATGGCGAGGCGGAGAAGCAGGGGGGGAGGGGGGGGGGTCAGTCCCAAGGGCTCACACATCGAACAGATCACGATCCAGCTCATCTAGATCCTTGTACTTGCCGTTATGATATGTCGTGGAAGAAACGTATCATACAGATCCCACCTAGCAAACGTGTGCGCAAGAGCTGTGTCATACAAAATACTTACATATCCCACCCGGAAAATATGGTCGGAGATCGTGCGGATCTCCTCCATAGATGGCACTGCTTTAACCTCCCGGGGTTTGATGGTGTGGCACCTCAATCCGGAGGATATCTTGACGTTTGCGATAGGTGTCACCAACGGTGAACACGGTGGTTAAGTAACACGGTAGTTAAGCAACACAGTCGTTAAAAATTCTGTCAAGAATGTTATTCACCGTGTTGTTTGCCATCGACGAAACCTATGGTACAAATTAGAAGAACTATACCGTAAAGGAGAGCAACACAAGCAAACCACGGAAGGCCAAAGCAGTGCCTTCTAGGGAAGAGATCGCCGCCGTCCAGACGAGAGATATCACGGATATACATACCTGCTCATAAATATCTAGATCGTGAAATAGGGATGTGATCTGTCCGATGCCTGAAAGACTCAAACTTCACGCCCGTCCTCCACGCGGGCATGTGGAAGGAAGGTTTATTGACGAAGATATCAAAGTAAGGCGCTGCTGCTGCTACTGCTGTAGCGGTGGATATCAGCGAGCGGTTCCAGGCAAGCAGCGCTACCGTACTTAGCCCCACAACCCACCACCCACCTAACCACCGACCACCCACCGACCCACCCACCGACCCACCACCCACCCACCCACTCACTCACCCACCCACCCACCCACCCACCCACCCATCCAACCACCCAACCACCTACCCAACCACCCAACCACCCACCCAACCAACCATCCGTAGCGTGCGTGGTTTGTGCCTCTCGCGTGCGTGTCACCTGTTGGCGAAGAGGTTCTTGAGGCGGTCGTGGCCTTTCTTCAGGTCCGCTCCTTCCACTCATGTATATTCCATAGGCGGTCATCACGTCGTAGCATCACGTAGCGTGCGGCACACACACGCGCGCGAGGGGAGGGGGGCGGGGGCGGTACGAGTAGGGACATTGAGAGGGACGCACAAATAATAGAGTAAACACATGTTTAGAGAAAAGATACCTGGTACGAGGGAGTGCGGTGGGAATTTCTATTTTTGATAATCCCATTTTACGGTGCGGTGCGGGAACAGCGCACCGAACCGCACCGAGCCGCAAGAAAAAACCGCACCGTGAAAACCTCTGGAAAACGAGGATCTTGGTATCTCTTCGACCGACATGGCCAGAGGACACCAGGCAACAAACGTGATGTGAGTGATCAAAGAGCTAAGCGCTACCAGAGAGGCAACCTATGTTGCGTTACAGCAGCAGTACAGTAGTCGGTCCCTACAGTAGAGGTTCAAACTGCCCACATCAATCATTGCCTATCACAAGACCAAAACATCATATATATATACCAAACACATCTTAACAACACCCTCTAGCAGAAGTCACACAGGCACGCAACCGTGCCATTTTATGTTACATTTTGATGTAAAACCGCAATATATTAACACGAAACATCAGCCAAAAACAGCAACAAAAAGACGAATACCGACGGGTGTCTTACATGTATAAAAAAAGAGAACATATTCGTGCCCCACCTTTAGCTGTCGTCAGCGCCGGCTTTGCCTCACGGACCACAGCCCCTGACGCATCCTTGGCCTCGTCCACTCCTCGGACCAGGGCAGACGTTCCCGTGCCGTTCGGGAGTACCGCCCCGTACTCGTGAGCGTCCTTCATCCAGCGGTACAGGAGTTCGTCGCCAATCTGTGCGCATTATGAGGGGGGACGGGGGGGGGGGGGGGGACGTTAAAGTGATAGCAAGCATAGTTGACAAAAACATACTAAAACATATGTAACTTCTTCACAAATGCATATGCACTCACGACCTGAGGACGAACGACTTGAAGTTGGAGTTGGAGCATTTTAGCAGTACCATAGCGAAAGGATTAAACAATGAAAATACGGCATGCAACGATCGAACACATGACGTGTGTCCGATGAGGGTGGCTGTTGTGTGAGAGGAGCGAAATGGGGTGGGATGGGGAGAGGAAGCGGATCGTGCCTTTTTTGTCGTACATATGATATGATATGATATGATATTTATAAGTGTAGTAGCGGTCGTGGGGCGTCGATTCCTCGAATTTCACTGCAGCTGTGACCAAGCATAAAACAAAACTGATTTTGTTGTGCTGACTCGTGTAAAACAAATGGCACGAAGCGACGGCATGCTTTGGATGGATCGTCGGTAAAAAATGCGGAGTTTACGGTACTCGTATAACATGATAGGTTCACAAACCGCTGCCAATTTATCGGCTATTATTTTTCCAATTCCGATATATGATACCACATCATACCGTCGTACGTTTTTCTTCCTTTGTACATTTTTTGTTTTTCCCGAGCTGAACAAGCCATAACCGCAGACTGCAGGTCTACTGCCTCACCTCCTTGTTGGAAGCGGCGGCCCACAAAACGATCGGCCAAAACTGGGAGAAGAAGTCGGCGGGGCTGACGAACTTGATGGGTTCCTTCAGGCCGCCCACCGTGATTGTCGAGTTTTCCAATTCCGCTTCCTGATGGACGACAGAGAAAAGGCGAACAAACCACACCAAACACACACAAAACACACAGCACATGTTGTGTATAAAACTCAGATTAACCAAGCGGAACAGACATGCAGTAAAAAAAACACCAAACACACAACACACTGCCTTTCACTCCTACAAACAAACAAACATGCCAGCAAGCAAGCAAGCAAACAAGCAAGCAAATAAACAAGCAATCAAACAAACAAGCAGCTAAAAAAGAGGCCGATGTGGCATCGATTTGACACCGATTTGGCACCGATTTGTCACCGATTTGGCGCCGATTTGATTCCGATTTGTCACCGATTTTGTCACCGATTTCCAATTTGGCACCCGTGGACTCGATTTGACCCCGATCCCGCGCCGATTTCGCACCGATCCCCCCCCCCCCCGATTTGGAATTGGTTTGACACCGATTTGGTACCGATTCGACGCCGTCACACCAACCGCCTGGGTGGCATTGTTTTCCTGTTATCCTCTTATTATACATGCTCTCACCTCTATCGCCTCCGTAACATTACACCGCGAAGGGATGCTCTTCATGCCCTCCCATGAGTCGGCGAGGCCCCTCATCGCCTCGTGGCACCGCTCGAACGCCGTGCCCTTTTCAACTGCAAGAGAAAAAACTGGGCGGTAAAACTTGGCGAATCCCTACCAACACGGTTGGGGTGGGATGATGGTGGGGGGGTGGTGGGGGGCAGTGGTGGGGTAGGAGGGGGGGAGGGAACCTGAAGCCTTGACCCCTACTGTTCTGTGAACAATAACTGCACGAGGGCAAAAGAAGGTCAAACACTCCAGCGCGTATTCAACGTGCCAATTGTGCACCTACAAGCAGTGAACTGTAGCGAACAGAAGGATACGTACATAGGTACGATACATTGCCTAGCGCAGCTGCGGCAGGCGTCTTGCAATGACGAGGAACAAACCTAGATGCCCTGCATCAGGGGACCTGGATCCAAATCAACGCAGAGTCTGAATTCGACCAAAGAACGGAAGATAGTACAGCCGTTGCAAGGAGCTCGCGCACCAGGATATCTTTAACTGTCGTCGACATGTGTGCGTTGGCGGAAGATGGACGGAAGTATTTGGTGTTGCCTCATCGTCATTGTAATTTTCTTTCCTGTTGTTTGGTCATACAGGATAACTAATAGTAGCAGTGCTGGTGCCGCTTCTGCCGTACGAACGAACACGAGCAGAAGGTAAAGAAGGCAGCCTAAGCAGGATCAAGAGGCGATACAGCTAAAGAACCGAATGGAAGTTATCCTCCTAGCGCTAAACGTCAATATCGTAGTCGCAGTGGCAGAAGGAGTAGAAGCAGCAGAAGCAAGAGCAGAAGTTGGAATAGTAAGAGCAGTTGTAGTAGTAGTAGTAGTAGCAGATGTATTAGTAATAGCTTTTGTAGAAGTAGTAGTAGTAGTATATATAGTAGTATATAAGTAACATTAGCAGTAGCAGAAGATTAATAGGAGGAGGAGTTAGCAGTAGCAGCAGCAGTAACAGCAGGTAGCAATAGCAGTAGCAGTCGCAGTAGTAGTAGGAGTAGGAATAGCAGGAGCAGCAGCAGTAGTAGCAGTAGCAGCAGTAGGAGTAGAAGTAGGAGTAGAAGTAAGAGCAGCCGCACAAGTAGTATCAGAAATAGCAGCCGTCGCATTAGCAGTGGTACTGGCAACAGTAGTAGCTGCAGAAGCAGGAATAGCAGTAGAAGGACGAGAGCGGGAGCGACAGTAGCAGTAGTTGCTGTCGCAGTAGCAGCAGGAGTAGGAGTAACAGGAGAATACTAGTAGCAGTAGCGGTGGCGGCAGCAGTAGCAGTAGTTGCAGTACTAGTAGCAGTAGCAGTAGTTGCAGTACTAGCAGCAGAGCAGAAGTACCAGTAGCAGTCGAAGTAGTGGCAGTAGTAGAATCAGTAGCTTTCGCAGTAGCAGTGGCAGCAGGAGTAGGAGCAGTCGCAGCAGAAGTAGCAGCAGTAGTAGTAGCAGTTGGGGAGCGGGGGGGGGGGGGAATAGGGCGAACTAATAAACAAATGTTTGTGGTGATGTAGTTTTTAATGGGCGCCCTCGTTAAATATGCAAGGCGGGTGGTCGCCGTACTAAGACGACATCTACACATAAAAATTAACCAGGAATCATGACGCACCAGTATCTATCTATCACACAATGCCAGTCATTTGTGTCCAAAGCAGCAGCAGCAGCCGTCAGGGCAATACACATCTATATATTTTTTAATTTTGGTGTCTCTCGGTCAGTTGAAAGAGTTCGCTGACAGCCGCCATCAACGATGAGGCGTGCCATGTGTTGCGCAGTCCAATGTGGAAATATAAATATTAAATAGTGGATTTCCAAGTTATATATTTATAGTTGATTTCCTCTGTCGAGCCGAACATCAAGCGTTCGAGACAACGCGTTACTTGGGCATACGATCGGACACCCGAGCTGTCCCAACTCCAAATTTCAAAGTTAGCACTCAATAGGGTGACGCGTTAGCTGCATGACCGAGTTGTACCTCGAATACGCAAGACACCTTTACAGGTGCGGCGTTTCTGTGCGGCATTTCACAAGACAAGTCGCTTTATATATAGGTCTTAACTGGTATTCAGCTTGCATGCGAGGAAGACTGCCATGCGACTTCACACCGCCTAATTAGTGCACAGCTCCTGGCTAGCAAGAGCGAACATCGGGTAAAGCGGTGGAGGTAAGCGAATGACCGATACAACAGGGGGCGGCTGCTTGACTACTTGTAAAAAAACTGGAGGCTATATTACCGTTGTTTAGACCAACCGTATTCTAGGAAATTTCTTTGGTTCCGAGTCGTGAGACAGTACTTTAGTTTAATTTTAATTAGATCGGGGAAACTACGCGGGAGGTGGTCGGGGCGGCGGCAATCGAAGGATTGATATGGCACCGCGGTCTAACCGACGCCGTACTGGTCCTACTGTCCGAGTTCGATTCTGTGTGCTGCGTTTTTTGTTTTTCGTTTTCGTGGCTGCCGGGTTTTTTATTTCGAGATTTTTCGTCGCTGTGGACGACTAGGGTGGGATCAGGGTGGCCGGTGGGCTGCCCTATGGATGGAATCAGGGTGGCTGGTGGTTCCTCCAGCGGCTCATGCGGAGGTCTAACTATATTTCTGCACCTTGCGGGAGGAATCAAGGTGACGATGGGATGGGCCCACGTCGGGTGGAACCTCGAACCAAACGGGATCAGGAGGTCCGCAGTACACCCAGGATGGGCTGCAGCACCTATGAAACTTTCCCCAAAAAACTTTTTTAGAGCTCGTCTAAATCTAATGTTGGCTAATATGTACTGGAAAAAATAACACCGTGAAGGGACAAGGGACGCACCTTGTGTCAGACAGTGTATAAGTGTTCTGACAATTGTTTGAGGGAGAGCAAGTCTTCGGTGCTGTCCGGATCTTCGGATGGCGTTTCACTTTACCCCTCCTCAAGGATGTAGCGGCGAAGGGTGCGCTTTTCCCTTTTGCCGGAAGCCCACAGGGGGTAGTAGTGGGCAAGCGGACGAATGACCGAGAGCACGCCGTTGTACACGGCGCCCCTAACGTTGGAGGCGAGGCTGCTCTTCGGGGGGGGCGAGCGCCACAACGAATTTCCCTGAAGCAGCATGAAAGCAACGAACATACACTACTGTAGATTAAAGTTGATGCCACCGAGGACTGATCTCCGGGGTCATGCGAAAGTTCACAGTGTTCGATTTTTAAACAAATGTGTGTTCTGGGATTGCCTCTAGAAATCCGCTCCGTTATTTCGCCGATTTCGTCCTTGTAGATGACGTACGCCGCCTTGAACGCTACGTGTTCGTCGGCCTTCAGTTCTGTCCCGGTTTGTCGGGGAAGGTGTCCAAGAAGGGAAGGCACATGTGCACCAGTTTGCCTATGCACTTCGACTGACGGTTGCACTTATCGTTGTCACCGCCGGCGATCCCGCCTTCCCTCAACTCTCTCACGACCATAGAGCTGATCGTCTTGCTCATGTCGGTCAAGTTGACGTTATTCACCAGCCCGACCTGCAGGACGTCACCGACAGTGAAATGGTCTGTGAGGCCGTGCCACAAGGAATACCTCGAAAACATTGGAAAAAACAACCACCGTTCGTTGAGGGATCAATGCCGATGTACGCTGCATTATATTATGAAAAAAATTATTTGGTGCCGATGTCAGTGGAGAGTACGCTGCCAGTGAAAGAGTACAGTGCTGAATGACCCACCAAAGGGAATGCGAGGGGCTTATTTTGACCAGAATCCCGGTTTCAATAATATTCAGCGTTCTTGTCCCTACTTCAATTTTGTTTCGTGGGTGCCCAATGCAACACAGGTGCGAGCGAGAGTCACCCCACAACCGCTAGGAGCCAGCGGCGCACACAGGGAGCACGTTGCCACCCAACGAGTAGCTATGTTGAAGCAACAGTATATTTTACTAGCACCTGGTTATTATTGTTTTAATAGGACTGGGCACTGGCTCAGTATGTACTACTGGCAGTAGTGGTGATCTATACTGGCAGTAGTAATCTACTACTGATTGACCCAGCCAGTATTATATTCGCCACTAGAAGTTTATATCTTACGTACGTCGAAGAAGCACGCCATATTATAGTACGGAAACTCATCCGATGCTTTTCTGGAGGAGAGGGGAGAGAAGATTCGTAATTCTTGACTTTTTGCATGACTTTTTTCTGTGTCGATGACCGCAGCCACCCCCGGCCCATCATTGAATGCAATTTTGAGCCCCGATTGTGATGAGGAAATGAAGCAAAGACGCGTTTTGTTTTGTTTTGTTGCCTCCGGCGGCGCCTACAGCGGCCCCCCCTCACTAACCGGGGGGGGGGCGGGGGGCGGGGCGGCGATTGGCCGAGCTACGCTCGGCGTTCCTCGCTTCGCTCGGCCAGTATAATGCTGCAATCCAGTATAATACCGACTGATTTTTTCGACATTATAATCGCTACTGACTGATATATCTCGTATATACTACCAGGTATTATATATCCAGTGTAACATTTATTATTTATTTATACAACAGTATGTTACGTGTAATATATCGGCATTGTTGTACTGCCTGTCTGGTATGCGTTGATCAAAATAAACTGCTGTTGTTGTTCGTATGAAATGTATAATTATGTTGTTGTATCGTGTAAGCTATACCTGGTATATATTACCAGGTAGCTACTTGTACCTACCAGGTATTACGTAGTAGTATTATGGAGTATACGATGTACAACAATAATACTACAGCAGTAGTGGATGTAATCACATTATTCGTAGAGTCCGTCCGGTTAAATTCTCCCACAACGTGACCCCCACTTTTTCTCGCTTGATTTTGAGAGTTGACACACGAA
>JAYJMJ010274552.1:0-12429 GCA_036873875.1 Laminaria ephemera
GGCCTTACGCTAGCTACTTTTAGCCACGATGGGTAGTTACTGCTGCTGTGCGAGGCGGAAGACAGATGGGTGATACGTACGGGTCTTCTGTCAAAACGGGTCAACAATAATAATACAAGATTCTTAGGAGATTCTGAAAGCTCTTTATTATTAATAACAGTGTATACTGTAAACGAGTAGTGGGTGGCGTGTGGCGTGTGCTCTTTGCGGGCTGTTCATCACGAAAAGCTGTCTTGCGGGCTAGTGATAAACGACCCCAGATTTTGTAATCCTATCTGTATCTATATAGGTTTAAAAATAGGTTTTTGTGTGTATCGTAGGTCCTGACTACTATGGTCCTCCGTGCTGCCTGGCTGGCAGCAGCGCTTAAAAAAAACAGCAGCCCCGGCGGATTGCAGATGCACCTTGTGCCCGAGTGGACACTTCGCCACATGTCACGCCAGGGAACAAACTACCAGGGATTAGAGTATGTGTTCTTCACATTAAACTGATATTTCCACCCGTCTACACCGAGCACAACCAGTGTCCGTGCCCATGCCTCCTTCTGGAGAGACAAGCTCCGTGGTCGCAAAACGAAAAGACAGAGATACACATCACAACCAATGCTTCGGGGTATTGCACAAAACGAATAATAACGGCGAGAAAACTACGAAAGCCGCGCGCTTTCCAACGCCGTGCGGTATCATAAAGCCAAAGGAAAAGGAGTGTTGCAAACAGCCTCTAACCCTTGTGCTGATAAGAAAATACAAGAGAAGCCAAGAGCTGGTTCTCACAAATAAATTGACGCAACCTCCGCCACAGAAAAACGGGGGACAAAAGGTCTCTCGCTTCAGTCAGCTCAATCGTCAGCCGGCGCTCGGATGTGTGGACACCGGGCTTGCCGACTTTCTTGATCTCGGCGGTCGGAAAGCTTTGGCTGCGTTCCCTCTCTGGTTTTGGTGTCTGCGGGAGGTTGTATTTTCGAGGACTCCGGAGGATTCGCCATCATCATGCCGATCGAGTCCTGTCCACCTATCCCGGGACTGGATGTCGCTGGCGCGCAGCCCATCGAGGGCCGCTTCGACGACATGGTCGAGTGGGCCAGTGGCATCGGGACTTCCTCCCTTCCCTTGCTGCACCATAGCCAGTTGTATGAAGTCCGGCTTGCCGGCGAGGTCATGGGGATAGAGCATTGCGTAGGTGGCGCTCACCAAAGCTGCTATGTCCTTCATGAGGAGGCCCTCCGATGTCCTGGGACCTGGGAACACCACCAACTTGTTGACACGCCACACCTAGAGGCCCTGGTCACAGTCTCTCACACGCGTGGCGTTGTAATCTAATACTCACTTTCACACTTAGGCGCAACGGCGCAAGCGTTCTCGACTATTGACTTCAGGGGTCAAATTGGTTTGCTGTCGCTCAAAGTCAGGCCTCTCACACCCATTTTCCTAGGCCCTATCTTACATGCGATTTTTTTACTGATCGCAATTTACCACGCGGATGGGGGTCTTGATGACCCACTTTCCCGCGTGTGAAAGAGTGCTGGGTCTGACTGTAACACGCCAGGCTGGGTCTGACTGTAACACGCCAGGGGGGTCTTGTCGAAACCCTTATGGTCGAAATCGACGAGTTGCTGCGTCTGACTCAGCTCGACCCATCTCTCGGCGCGGAGAAAGTCGATATACATCCTGCAGGCAGGTCTCCGGAAAGCCAGGAACACGAGGTCGCCGGCCCTAGGTGCTATTCGGTTGCGCCAGCGTATGCTCACGGTCTCGGAGGAGGGTTCCGGGGTTGACAACAAATCCATAGACGAGGAGTTTGCGCTATGTAAGAAGGTAGTCGGTTTCGCGCAGCATGGCCAAGCGTTGGCGCCGGCTTTCCAGACAGCGTGGCCCAACGACCCCGCAGCTATTCCCCCCCCGCATGCTTACCAACCCCACATGTTCCCACCACCATGTACGCCGGGCTTTCGGGAAGCCCCCCTTACGGCAGCCAGAGTCCCTCCCCGTACCAGGGGCACTACGGACCTTCTGGCCGCCACGAAGGCCGTGGCGGTAACAAGGGAGGCGGTGGCGGCAAAAAGCCGATCTGCCGGAAGCGTACCGACCGCGGTTTACCGGACACAGCTCACTCTCACAACGTATGCCCCCTCACAGAGTGTTTTTCCGTTGCAGGAAGCCAGGGCACACGAAGTCGAACTGTCCGAGTGGATAGTTGGTTTTGGTTTTCTTTCCTTTAGCCATCTCCGTCGCACGGCTTGTCGGCGACTGTCAATTACAGACAGGCCAGAGTATCTGGGTCAGAGATGAGCAGTAGAAATAGCACGCGGCCGAGGCCGTGATCTTATTAATAGTTTCCTGTTCTTTTGCATATCTCGGGCGACGTGTTGGTTTGACCTGTCGGGTTTTTCGCGAGAGGGAGACCGCTCTGGGGGCAGGAAGGCCACAGTAAGATACCTTGATTTGGTGGATTTCGGGAGGATGCGGGGACCCACGATTTATCAGTCTCCACGTGGTGAGGCCCGGAGTATAGTATCATTACGTTTCGGGATGTTTTCGCGAGAATAATCCTTTTTCAGCGTTTGGAGCGGACGCTCAGGCATACTTCGGGCTGAGGCCCGGAGTCAAACATAATTATGCTTCTTTATGTTTTCATGAGACTAATCCTTTCGGCCTTTGGAGCGGACGCTCAGGCTACTGACCTTCCCTTTCTGGGAGGGTCAGATAGGAAATCGTTTCAATCACAGACATTTTTCAGTAAAAATTCTCACCCATACAAATTCCCATAAGACAGGGGAACCAAACAAGTAGTAGTAGATCGTATTATAGCCAGTGGCTCAGTAGCAAGCATAATACGCCTGCTACACGCAATCTTCGGTCATCTCTGCACCGGGCTTATTCTTGGCCCGGACTTTGGTCGAGTTGGGCGCCAAGTTAGCTCGCAAAGTGAGTTCGTGCCACTCCAAATCAGTGCGACGATCACTTTCAATTCACAACCGAACCGACAGTTCTTCCCGTGTTTTTAACGACGTAGGTCGGTCCGGGACCAGATGATTTTCTGCTTAATAGAGCGAAACGAACAGCTAAAATACGCACCTGCTCTGTGAGCGGGGGCGAAATTAACGAGCATCATGCACAGCGTCCAGCTTTCGACCTAGTGAGCCACACCCTCCTCGCCGAACGACCTCACTTTACATCGTTTCAAGCCCCCATGTGGAATCCGGAAGATTCGTGCCGGGTCATTTGTCATCAGCAATACCGTTCTGGGAGAGTGAGATTTCAGGCGTTTGCTCCTCAGAGGAACGGTCGAGGTTCCTCGGATGGTTACGAGGCGCGTCGGTTCACGAGTTCATCGACGCAAAATCAGAAGGGACTTGTCAAGGACACAAGTACAAAGGGGCAGACCTTACGCCGATAGTATTACAAAGCCATGTCCCGATAGAGCACTACCCATTCGTAGACGCAGAAGTGGCCAGCTATGTAAGGACAGGGTGTGTTGTCCCTTGGCACACGGTGGCAGACATGTCAACCCACCCTACTCCGCAGATGGTATTACCTTTGGGCGTCGAGCCAAAAGAGCCCAGACTGTTTTGGGACGCACGATGGTTGAACCTAATGTGCACACACATGCCTTTCAAGATGGACGAGGTAGGCAAGGCGGCCCAATGCGCGTGGCCAGGAGCCCACCAAATTTCTTGCCGACCACAGAAGTAGTTTCCATCACGTAGGTCTAGACAAAGATTCTTGGCAGTATTTTGGTTTTGCTTGGGTCGGGGTATATTACGTCTTTACCGCGATATACTTCCGTTGGTGTTCATCACCTTTTATCTATCACTCCCTATCACTAGCGGTGGCCAGATACCTGCGCACCAAGGATATCCCAGTGTTGACATGGACAGACGATTTCTACATGACCAATTTTCGGTCTACGCGCCTACTCGAGCCGTCGCGACAAATCGAGGCCGCACAAGCCGCGGCATGCTTGGCGTTGAGCGTGTTTCACAAGGCGGGTTATTTCACGTCCATTGCAAAGTGCGAGTTGGTACCCGACACTAGCATAGTATTCCTAGGAGTGGTATGCGACTCTGGACTTCAACGTTTCATAGTGCCCAAAGACAAGCTAGACAAGTTAGAGGCCATTTTGAGAGATGCCGTCAGAGAAGGCCTGATTTCTTCACCATGCTAGAAAAGCTGGCAGGAAAATGCACAATCATGTCGGTCGCAGTGCCAGCCGCAGCATTTTACACGCACCACATGTACAAGCACATTGCGCAATTTCAGCGCACAGATGGCAGGAATCGAAATACGGACATTGAGACACCGCAGAACAGCGGTCTAAGAATCGAGTTAGACAAATGGCTAGAACTCCGAGGGAGTATGAACGGGGCTTCGTGGTACAAAGCAGTACACCAGAGGTTGACTATCACAGGAGCGTCAGATGCTTCATCAAGCGGTTGGGGAGGTTTGATCCGTTGCCCCGGCGAAGAGTCATTCGAGGTAGCGGGCGATTTCCCGGACGAATGGACTCAGGAACACATCAACGTGCAAGAAGCTTACGCCCTATCACAACTCTTGGAATGGTTTGACAAGAACAGACCCGACCAAGTCAAGGGTTCTGCCCTCATCGTAGACGTGGACAACGTGAGAGTGTTGTTCCACGCGCATGGCCGACGTCGGACTAAGAACACGAGCATGCACGACATCATGTCAGAGTTGTTTTGGATGCAAGTGAAGTCGGATTTCACCCTTAAGTTGCAGTGTGTCAAACCGAAAGCGAACGCAGAGGCTGACGACCTGTCCAGACCAGAAGCAGATGTATATGTACGACTAGTGGGAGATAAGTTCTCGGAGGTGTGGCGTTGGACAGAGAGAGGTTTTTGACATGGATCTCATGGCCACACCGGCCTCCACCCACAAGATCCCGGAGGGAGGAGTTCGTTTGCCTTTCTACTCTCGTTACCGCACAGAAAGGATGCGCAAGGGTTGACGTGTTGAGTTAGGACATTAGCCGCGTACCAGACGGTTCGGGTCTCTGTTTTGGATATTGGTTTCCTCCAACTTCATTGGTAGGGGTTGTCCTGCAACGACACGTTTTATACGATATCATAGAGGTGCACCATTTTGTTTCTGGGGCTCCTCACTTGAGGAGCTCCAAACCTCACCCAAACAAAAATATTTGGAAAGAGTGAAAGCGCAACCCGATGAAACAAAAACCTATTATGGCCTAGGTATACCAAAAAAATCTTATCGCAGAACAAGAATGCCATCCCGACGATTTTGGGGTTAAGGAGCCCCGTCATTCACAAAACAAAAAAGCCGAAAAGTGCTCCCTCGATCGTAGCACGCGTCCAACGCATGGAACAATGGAACAATGCAAGGCACGAGCGGTCGTAGTGGTTCCGGATCAACAGCAGACCTGGTTCCCTTTGCTGGCGGGGGCCACAGTTCGACCGCTGCCACTATCGTTTCCAACGGACGACTCCGTGTTTTACCGTACAAACGACATCAAAGCAAGAAGTTCCTTTTGCGTTCAAACGATGGTCGATGCGGGCGGTCGAGGTGAATTTCGACCGACACTCATGCAATCATTTCTATTAATTTGCCAGGCGTTACTGGCTATTCTCTCGGCTTTTGAGATTTTCATCACGGGCATCGTGGAGGCGGATTTTACCGCCCAGTCAACAAGGAGCAGAAAGGGCAGAGAAGAGAAGGACTTTAGGACAAGTTTCTGCGTCACGTGCCAGGGTGTTGTGTCCGAAATGTTTGGGCGAAAACGACGAGTTGTTTCACCACTGCCAATGGTGCGCTCAAGCATTTTCTGACATGGGGGCTCACAATCAACCAACACCTTTAGACCTACAGTAGACGAGGTCGCTGTTGGTAAGAGATACTCACAATTCCAAACGGCGTTAGTGGCCAAGGCGCACATGAAAAGCAGGAGCTCAACGATGGATTTATTTAGCAAATTTTTAGCTTCGCGCAAAACGGGCAGGTCCGTGTCCATCGCAGAGGCACAACCACAGGATGTAGTAGAGTATGCGTGTTGGTTAGACTCGTATGGAAAGAGAACAATTGTACACGCGCGACACTGTCAAGCGGTAGGCACACCAAACTTGTCAGGATGCTCCACCGAAAAAGGAGAGAGCGATCGCAGGTACGCACACGATTCTCTTCGGTCGAATCACATATCCAAGTTAGCGGTGGTCTTCGAGACAGAACTACCAGGTAGACATTACAACCGATTGGAGCAACTCCCTTCGAACGGGTAATCCAGTACGTAGCGACCCGGTCGAACCATACATGGCTTTCATACCTGGGGAACAGAAACGAGCTGGGATGTTGGTCAAGCAAGCTCCAGCGTTGTTACGTAGTCACTTAGGTGCTATTCTAAGTACCATGCGGTCGAAGATGCACGGTACGACGTCCCTAATAGAAAAAGCCACGTTAGCGAGAGACATTGCCTTTTTCACAGTGGCTTTTAGTACGACGAAGAGGGGAGAGGAGATAACTCGTACGCTCATTCAGCGCATTTTACGCCTTCCGAGCCACAGCGGATTCATGTTCAATTTCCAGTGGGGAAAGACACAGCGAGACGGAGCACAACATATTCTGACCATACATACGGAGCACAACATATTCTGACCACACCGTACGGCGAGGTAGACATACCGCTATGCCCGGTACGAGCGGTAGAAGAGTTTGCGAGGGTAGGAAAGTACCTGCAATGGGAGATGACGAAAGGTGATCTATTTCCCACGACATTACCGGGAACTAACGGGGGAAAACCGGTATGAGGTACAACAGAGGTGTCGGCACAGTTCATGTCTGGGGCTGTGAAGCGGTATGCGAAAAAAGCAGGACAAACTCAGGAATTCTCACTACACCCCTTTAGATCGGGAGGGGCGATCTCGCAAGCTTTAGCAGGAGACTCTCTCTTCTATTATGCAAAAGGTGTATTGGAAGAACCCAAAAACGGCGTGGAGGTACATGAGGTTGATGCAGGTAGTAGCTCCAGGTTCAGGATGCGAGGGATTGGTACCAGGAGTGACAGAGGAGCAGTACCGTGAACTCAACGAATTCTCTTTGAGCGAGCACAGCCGTTGGTTGGCGGCATTCGGAAACACGTTGTTGTTATGAGAAGGAGTTCGGGAGTTTGTAGGTATTGTGCAGGTCTGTTTCAGACACAGCCTATACCATGAATAGTATGGGATACATGTTTTTAATGAAGTATGGGAAGGGTGGATACACCAACCGCGGGAGGTGTTGCCACTAACTGTCCGTTTTTTTCTTCTACACTATATACTGTCGATATACGGAAGATCCTTCAGAGTTGTCTCAGAACACTGATGATTCCTTCCTATTCGCGACAGGATGGCCACACCGACCCCTCGCGGAAGGTGTTGCCACGGTTTTATCCCACACTACCTGCGAAGACTTGGCTCGAAGATACTGATGGATCGAGGACTGCCGAGAATTCTACCAGTTGTGTTGGGAACTGCGGCAGTAGCAAAATAAAACAAAAAACAAACCCGAGTGCTCCCCAATCCTACAGTACGTCCGCAAGAAACACTTAACACTCCGATGTACAAAAAAAAGGGGGGGGGGAGATGACATCAGCTATACTCGACTTTTGCTAACAATGCTATTAATAATATTACAATGCTAAACGTTCCATTGGACTTCTGAATATCTGTATACCTGATATTTCGTACCGGTATTGGGTACAGGGGACACAGCGGTTCATATATAGGTCCTTCGATACAAACAGCTTCGAATAGTATGATGGTAATGGTAATGACTGGTGTTGTAGAAAAATCACGATAAAAATCTACCGTGTACATCAGCAGATCAGCAGTACACGGTTCAGTTCAGCAGTCATGAGCAGGTTCCTCGAAGCAACTGACGTGCAGCAAGCAAGCCCTCGCATGCACGGATGCACAGATCTACCGGTGCAGCAGCAATACAACTTCTTCCTCCACCAACTTGACAATCTTCATCTTTCTCTGAACCCTCTTTCCAGTTTGGTCGCTTAAGCTTTATTTTTCCCCATCCGCCGGAGGATAAAAAAAAAAAAAAAAAAAAAAGGTCGTTCGTCGGGGGGGTTGCTTTCGCAAAAATACGGTACAGGGGCTGTTGTTTTCGCCAATATACGGTACAGCACGGGGAACAACACACCCCGTCGGGAAAAGTTCCGAGCCGATTGTTTCCAACACAAGGGTGGCACGTACAGGAGGGGTAGTCCCCCAGTAAGGCGGTGACGTGCCAAAGCAATATGACCGCTTTATTGCGGGAAGCCGTATTTATTCATTCCAGGTGATGAGTGCAATTCCCCAGTCGCGCCAAGGGATTTTGACCGCCTTATATCGGGATACCGCCTTACTCAGACCGCCTCATTGGGGGTCCCTTACTACTGCTGTACAACGAAAATGGTGGCTTTGGAAAGAGCTCCTGGACATTTTCCCGTAGACGAATCGCTCAGCGTCTGCACTCTCCCGGTTGTCAAGAAAATCAGCTTGGAAATTCAACCGAGGGTGTGTGTTGTGTGTTATCTTGCGTGTTACAATTCGACGCGAGTCGACGAGGGAAGAACGTGCTGAATTATCTCGCGATAAAAACTGAGGCGCGTGCCGTAGAGGGGAGCGGGGAGAAGAGCCTGCTTAGTGACCCCGGATCGAAGATAATAGATGGGATGAGCAAAAAACAAACAAAAAAAAACGGCATACCGTAGGCCATCTAAACATCTACACATCCACCGCAGATGTAGACTACAGCAGTAGCAGTAGCAGTACGAGGAAAAAAAGATAGCACAGCTGTCGCTAGGAACTCGCGAAACAGGATAATACAGGCCATCTAACAGAACCATCTACACATCTACAGCAGTAGATGTAAAGCAGTGTCCATGGCAGTTCGAGGAAGTAAGAAATAGAAAGATAGTATAACTGTCGCTTGGAACTCGCGCAGCAGGATATTTCAAGCCATCTACCATCTACACCTAATCTACACATCTACGCATGTACCTGGTACATCAGTAGCAGTACGAGGAAATAAAAATAGTTCAACCCTCTTAGCACTAGAACGCTACAGGGCCCATGAAATGGGCAAGAAGTTATGTGGTATTACTTGGTTTTAGAGGCAAGCTCTTAGAGTGGACTTTGAATGCCCCGTTTACCACGCCAAAGCTTTGAAAAGTGATGTACTGTCTGATGTGGTGGGCCCAAAGAGTCCGGGCTCTTTTGACATGGTCGTAGTTGATTTTTTTTTTGCGGTTTTCGTGTGGGTGCTAAGGGTTCAGCTGTCCCTAGGAACTCGCGCAGCGGGTCATTTGTAACTGTCGTCAACTTGTGCGTGTTGGAGGAGGTCGGCGGCGGCGGACGTACAGTTCGACTTGAGCAATCTCCCGAAGGGCTTCTTGTTACGTTGGCGGCGTGTAAATTAGAAAATCGCGTGAAAATTCTTCGGGACATTAACAGCGGGGTGAAGCCCACAGCCCCGAGGCTAGCGGCCTGGCAGCGCGTCCTATTAACCAGGGGTTTTCACGGGTCATGAACCGACCCGGAAAATATCACGGGTCGAGTCGGGTCGGGTCGGGTCAGGAAGTGAGCGAAATCTCACGGGTTGGGTCGGATCGGGTCAGGAGGTTTTCACACCTCACGGGTCGGGTCGGGTCGGGTCGGGTCGGCTCGGGTCCCCCTCACCCGACCCGGCCCGCAAGCAATGACCCGATCCGTGGAAGGCCCCGCTGTTAACCCTTTTGGGTTTGGGGTCCATGTATTGCGATACAACAAACGAAAAGTGTGGTGTTATCATAGAGTGAGCGCGCAACATATCATACGATAGTTGATGCCACGCGCAGGTCGTGCAATATCCTTACATTGGAGTTTGACAAAAAAAACATCTCCCCCTATAACCTATTGCAGCCTGCGCCGCTTCGTTTGTGGCTCATTCTCTAATCGTCAGCAGTGTCGTTCGTATTTTTTTCCTTCTGAAGTCCCCAAAAGGTTACCGTATACTATAATCAAAACAACACACCCCTCGGACGAGTTTCGATACCAATGATACCAATGTTCTCGACGACCGGTATGCCATATGCCAGAGTTTATATAGAGTGCAAACGTCGAGCGACGCGTCTTTGGAAGAATCTCGACGAAATCGATCTCAACGAGATCATCCCAAAGCCGCCATTTTCGTTGTGTGTGTTTGATACCCCCTGGTTTTGGATAAAATCGGCTCTGAAACTCGTCCCAGGGGTGCGTTGTCTTGCGCGTTACCGGTATATCATACGGTAACGGCGTTCAACTTCCTTAGTCGACACTATTAACCCAAATGGAACCCAGATATGTCGACCTAAACCACGTCTATAGGAGAAGCGAAGTCTATCAGCCGTCTATTAATAGGACTAAACTGGGGCAATACAAGTGTCATCATGCTGCGCGCTTGTCGTACATCTCCTTTCATTGCGCTTCGGACACACACCCTACGCCAGCAACCCGGGCTGCTTTGTGCGGCCTATGATATCGCCACTTTTTTTCGACCGTTTTCCCGCTGCAGTCCCGAGAGGTTAAGCCTCTTTGGGAGTTCAGAGGGAAAAAAGTGTCGAACATAAACAGGGACACCAGGCACGTGTTACCGCAGAGTGGGGTTCGAACCTGTCGGTAATACCGCAAACTGAGAAAAGTTGAGAACCGCACTCGAGAACCGCTACCGCAAAAACTGGCGGCAGGGGATGGATGGTTATCATCCCCTAGTGAGAATACGTTATAACGGGGGGAGGGTTACAGCATATCTGGTATCTATATGTAGGCGTTTCTCTATGCGGGGGCCGTTGCCAAATCTTCAAGAACCGCATTTTTTCTGAGAACCTCGTACGGATTTGCGAACCGTTCGCGAACCGGGACCGGTAACACGCATCTCTGATAATAAATGACGCATTACAGCATCGGTTACACGAAGAAGCCAGGGCTGCTGCTGGGGTGGGAGGGGAGCCCGCACTATAAATACCAGCCATGATCTATGATACCTGGTACACTGCAAGGAGGTGTATGACACAACTCGCGCGGCATGATGCCACTTGTACGGCGGCGCGCTCACACCAGATGGTTGATGATAGAGTGGGTCCCCCGATTTAAGAGCTCGTTAGATAAGAGCATTCGGGACTTGAAAGCGGTCATATCGGCATGTCCCGCCATACCAAAAGTCATACAGTGCCCACTACAGTTGAGAGCAATGTGTATTAATAGTTACGAGCGCCTGCTTCGGCTGTCACGGGGTGCTCTTCTAAGTCGGGGTATCGAATGTATGACCAAAATTGCAATTTACTACTTATTGTCGCCATGCTCAGATGCCCAGGCCCCAAAAGCGATACGTTCAAAAACTAATACCTGGTACCTGGTACTCATAACGAAACCGTAAAACCTCTAATAGTCTTGTATAGTTACCGTACATACCAGGTACAATCATCCTGGTATAAACCCTGGTGATCCGGTCAGAAAAACAGTCAGAAACGAATACAATTGACTAATACTCACAACTAAAACATCATAACCAACCACGAACATTCACGTAAAACACCACCACATGCTGCCTGATCCCCATCATTTCTTTAGGTCCCATACCATACGGGCAGTAGACTCCATTCATTGTGCGGTCTAAAAAACTGCCTAAACCCACCTGATCCCCGGTGCGAAGTAAGACTACATAAACATAAAAAGCTGCCGCGTTCCACAGCCGTCAGATTTTGTCCCCCTCTAAGAAGTTTATAGTTTCCATGCACAGCTTGATTAAAAAGACCGAGGTCTTCGTATCACACTACTGCTGTTGACCCTGTACTAACTAGTACGAAAAAAAAAAAAAAAAACTAGTACGAAGGGGAGCCGCCGACCAATAATCCTTCATGAGGACATAACACATCCCGTAACATGCGCGATCGGAGTATGCATCACACACAGCTTGCAAAGATGAGTTTCGACGAAATCTTCGATCTCACAGCTGTAGTGTAATTTTATTTTTCTTTATAAAAAGTAGACACAGCAGTCTACTCACAACTACCTGGTACCACACAACCATTTTTCAAAGTACATTTGCTCAAGTCGTGGTTTTCCGTTTGCAACAGCAGCAGCCGTATGATACGGCGTTCCGAGAAGTGTATGATACGTCTGTGCCTTGTGCCTAATCTAGCTGTCAGTGCGCCACGTATCATTTGGATGTGGAGTTTTTGATTTGCTCCAACGTTTTTGATTTGTTCCAACATGAAAGTTTTTAGTAATAACGCTCGCCGCTGCCATACCGATTTGTTCCGACGTCGCCCCTGTCTTACCGGTACCATTTTTTTTTTTTTTTTTGCTCATCCCATTTATTATCTTCGCACTTCTCTCCTTTGTGTGTGTGTGTTTTTCATCCCATTTATTCTGTGCGCCAGTCATATGTTTGACGCACCAGCCGGGGTCACACAGGA
>JAYJMJ010274562.1:0-12429 GCA_036873875.1 Laminaria ephemera
TCCCCTCAGATAGTGAATTGATTCACTGTGATACTTCTTTCACCGTAGAGTATCTGACGACCCGTCACATTTTGAAGGCAGCCCTCAAAGAGCTACTGCCCAGCGGTGACGGGGAGGTCCACACCAGTAATAAACCGGGCACGAGGGCTGCAGAGGAAAAGTGCTGCCTCGGCGATGTCGACCGGGTCGACGTGGGTTCGAAGCGAGGCAGTCGCTGCGAGGCGTTCGGATACGACGGCGGGGTCTTCTTCGGAGCGATCGGCCATGCCCTGCACCATCCGGTCGAACGGAATGCCCGTGGTATAGCCGGTGGTGACGACGTTTACGCGCACACCCGATGGGCCAACCTCTTTGGACAAGGTCATCGATGCGCTCACCATCGCCTGTTTTGTCGAGGTGTAGGAGGCCAGCCGTGTCGGCAGGGTGTGTGCTCCCATCGAGCTGACCTGCACGATGGATCCTCCGTTGCGTTCGGCCATGCTGCGCGCTGCGCAACGGCTGAGCTCGAGTGTTCCCAGAACGTTCGCTTCGAACGAACGTCGCCACCTGTCGAAGTCGTCGGTATCGATGGCGCCGCCACCGCCTACCGTCGCGACGTTGACGAGATGATCGACGCCATCCAAAAGGTCGACGGCTTGTTTGATGAGAGCCTGGCATGACGCCATGTCGCCGAGATCGAACGTGAGTGGGACGACTATGGCTTGTGGGTTTTCTTCGCGTAACTCGGTTGCGAGCGTGGCTAACCGCTCGGTGTTTCTCGCAGCGATGACGACGGATGCGCCAGCGTTTACGAATGCTGTCGCGCAAGCTCGTCCGATGCCGGGGCCAGCGCCGGCCACGATCGCGACCTGTCCTGCCATCTCCGACTTCATGTGATGCATCCGATTCGCTCGCCCATCTGTGAAAGCTAGCGGAACAGTTTTGGGCAGCTACCGAAAGAGCTATCGCCCGTGCCGGTCACGGTCCTGAGTTCGATTGAACGGAGAAGATCTTGACGTCGACGGCGCGTTCTGTTTCGGCCGCGGCGCTGCGTGTGCCGTCACGCCACGCCGTTGATCCAGTCTGCAATCGGTTTCGTGGCCTTCGAAGCGTTGGGCTCGAGAATGCGGAGTTCGATCATGCGCTGAGTCGTGAGCTCGGCGAACTGGTTCGCAAGCGCGGAAGCACTGGGTGGCTTCGCTTCGCCGGTTGCAGACTCGTTGCTGACGAGCAACGTCTTGACGACGTAGTCGAGGGATCGACGCGAGAGCGACATTCCGGCGTCGCGGGCGAGGTCGCGAGCAGACCGAGTGAGGCGGTTGACGGTGGCTGGTCGGGAATCGGCCGGTTTGATTCGTCGCCACGATTCACTGAGGTGCTCGAAGAGCACCGGCCAATCAGCCTTGGCCAGCAAGGGAAACTCGCGATCGATCTGCCGCAACCGTCGGGCCGGACCGGGGATGGTGTCGTGGTCAAGCCCCACAGCGGCCGTTGCATCTGCGGATGGGGCGTTGGTTTGTGCCCCTTCGTCGCGTTGCGCTGGAAGGTCGTGTTGCGCTGGAAGGTCGTTTTGCGCTGGAAGGTCGCTTTGCGGTGGAAGGTCGCTTTGCGGTGGAAGAAGATATGCCCGGCGTCCGGCGCTGATCTCGCCGTCTGGCACCGCGTGACGCAGGAAACGTTTGAAACTGCCGTGACCAAACCAGCCGTCGCTGATCTCGGCGCCGAACTCCTTTTGGAGCGACCATGCCAATCCGGCAAGGTCGGTCGGGCGGGTGTTTGACAACCACCGGCCACGAAGGAGTGCTGCCGCATCGGCAGCCTGGCCGGCCAAGGTTTCGGCGACCATCTCGGACGACGCTCCGTGTTCGCCAACCGCTTCCTGATCGATGCGGTCAAGCTCGCTTCGAAGATCCTCAGCGATCCCGTCCAAGACCGATAACAGGTCAGACATTCGGGTGCTGAGAACATCGACGAGCGGCGGTAGCGAACCATCGTTGCTGTAGATCTCTTCGTGGGTGAGCTCTCCCCAGCTGTCTTGCAGAAGTGTGCGCACTTGAAGCTCGCACACCACCGGCGAGCCGTCGACCTCGATGCCCAGCCTCACGTGCCAGCCGCGATAGCCCGATTCTTTTGGCACCGACACGTAGTCGCGCTCGGATTCCGGATCGAGCCAGAGGCCCGAACCAGAAGAATTGGGCAGACTCTCGAGCGCTGCCTGGACCATGTCGATGTCACGCAGGTTGATGCAAGTGATCCGTAACCCCACCAGGTCATCGACTGCATCCGACAGGTTTTTGAGGGTCATGGTTTGACCTTCAAGACTCAGACGCCTGATCTTGCGCCAGGTGCGACGTTTGGATTTCACCCGACCGGTCGTGCTGCGAATTCGCGCAAGGTCGCGTTCGCTGAGCGAATCGGTCAAGACCCGTTGCAGTGACGCATCAGCCGCCATGAGGGCAGGCTCCAACATCCGCTCGCGGAAGGCGTCATACCATTCACCGAATTCGGCATACCCGATCTCGGTTGCATCCAAATTCTCGCTCATGCGACACGCATTTTGGCCATGATGCTCCAGTGGAAGATTTGCGCAGCCTAGAGCACGAGAAATTCCTGGGGCGGTACCCGGGAGCAGAGGGATAGAGGGATAGAGGGCAGATCAACCGGAAGAGGGTCGGACAATCGTCCGACCCTCGACGGTCTCTCTCGGTGGGAGATGGGCTACGACGCTGCTCCTACGGGAACGACCCAGTTGCGGGCTGCAACGACCGGGTTCTCGAAGGTCGTTGTCTTGATAATGCGGGACTCCGTGGTGACCGACTTGTAGGTGCCGAAGTTGGCTGACGACAGGTCGATATCAAATCCCATAGGGCCAATCGAGCCGGTGGGCTTGGCCTGACGGGTACTGTTTTTGTAGGTCTCGGTAACAATCATTTTGCCGTTGCGGTATTGGTACGAGCCTTTCGAAACGAAGGGAGCGCCACTGGCAACAAGAGTGATATCGACAGCAGGGGTTCCGAGTACTTCGGTTTCGCCGCCTCCGTGGCCGCCGCCACGCATCATCGTGACCGACCCGGTGATGCGGGCGCGGTTGCCCTTGCCGTTGATGGTTACTGAAAGGTCGTCAGTGCCCACGCCTTCCCGCTGTCCCACCCAGTCGCAACCGTTGCGGCCGCGTTCATCGCCGTATGGGGTTTCGCCCTTGCCGCAGTCAAAATCATCGATGTACACATACATCGAGGTTTCGCCACTCTTGCTTTGGCGGGTGTTGAGCCAACCAACGTGTGTGTTGCCGAGCTCGGAGCCGGTGCGTGTCCCGTCTTTTTGAATCCAAGATACGTCTGCGACCACCCCGGAGGTTCGGTTGTTGACCGAACTAGGAGCTGCTTGGGCGACGGTTCCGCCGGTACCGATGACGGATCCGGCGAGTACGAGTGCGGCTACTGCCTTTTTGATTGAACGATCCATTGCTGAGTGGTCCATTGCTTTCTTGAACGGTGCATCGTGTTGATGGTTGGTTCAGCCGGCGCCGTTCAGCACCGGCCGCGATCAGCGATTCGCTGTCTGACAACAGCTTGCGCCTAGTCACTGCTGATGCACATGACACGAACGCGTCAACCGCGGTGGTCAGAACCGGTCGCAAGTACTGAGACGAATACGCATCGCGACAAGAGACGTGTCATGTCTGGCCTGCTGCGCGGTGACACGAATGTGTCAGTCGGCTCGACAGTCCTAGCTCATGACCCGAAACCGAAATGGGCGCACGCTGAGATCATGAAATCTCAACGAAAGCTCAGCCGCCACACGAAGATCTATAGCGATGACGGATATTACGGAGAGCTCAGCGATGTGGTCGTCGACTCCGGATTTGAGCGAGTTGAGTTCCTCGTTGTTGCACCAGAGGGTCCTCATAGCCAGAACCGCCTCGTCCCCGCCTGGCTACTCAACCAAGATGATGACCGGCTGACGGTTTCACTCACGACCAGATACATCAATCAACTCCAGAGGGTTTTCCCCGACGAGTTCGTCCGAATAATTGCCAAGCCCGCCACGTATGAAGAGTTCGACGTTGGCTTTCGAACCGTTTTGTTCCCGCCCTATTACGACGATGATCGCGATCTCACGCAGATCAGCACTACAGCGCTACCAGCGCAAGGCCTTCGTCCTATCGACAATGCAATTCGGCGCGGCAGCGAATGTGTTGGCGCAGGCGATCGTCATATCGGAGTCGTCGAAGGCTTCCTCACCCGAGCCGGTGAGGTGACCGCCATTGTTATCCGAACCACTACTCCGACCGGTCGTGTCGATTTCGTCGCTCCTCTTGAACTCGTATCGGCCTCGTACCCGAACATGGTCGTCTTGACAGTAACCAAGCCCGAGTTCCTTGCTTTGCCGACAACCAAAGCCATCGAGCACCGGCCCGGTGCAAGTCTGGCTCGTTTGCAAGGGCACTTCAGCCAGGCCCGGGCCCGCGTTCCCTGGCCTCACCGGTAGTTCGGTTCGCGTTTGATGTTGATCATGCTGCACGGGTCGCCCCGGTATCTTGGCGGCTCGTGCGCTACTGCTGTTTTCGCGGCTGTTTCTTCTTCTTGTTTGCTAGAGCGCTGAGAACCGTTTCTTCAAGAGCGACTTGTTGTGAGTCGTCTAGAGGGACCGCTGTTCGCGCCTCGACTCGATAGCGGACACCGATGTCTTCGAGGCTGGCCGTTTGTAGATTGTCGACGACGACACCCGAGCCGGTCGGCTTCACGCCGATTGCCTCGAGCGAACTCTGTAGCGTTCTTTCGACAGTTATCTGATCGAGCGAGCCGTCAAACTCGAACCCGAACTCCAGACTGTGTCCACGTTGCGAAAAGTTGCTGACCTCGAACAGCATCCGGTTTGAGAGATGCCACGTGTTGTCCTCGCCGCGAAGACGCGTTCCGAAGGCACCAAGGCGTTCGACGGTTCCCCTCCGACTGAGGCCTGCGGCGGTAACGATTTCGATGTCGTCCCCCTCGCCGAACCGATCTTCCAGGAGGATGTGGAGACCATTGAGGTAGTCGTGGACGGTATGTTGGCCGCCGATGGCGACGCCTGCACCAAGAAAGCCGGCGGAGCTCACGGCCCAAACCACAGAAACGTTGAGGCCGGCGAGCACGAGAACGACGAGAATAAGCCACACCGCGACGCCGGCCATACGTCCAAGCATCAAGCTCACCGCACGAATCCGTTGCTCCCGGCGCAACGTCGAGACCTCGTCTGACTCAGTGAGCGATCGGGGTGATCGAACATTCCAGAAGTTGCTCGAGCCGGCATGGCTGCGGCGCGCTAGCTGGGTTATGGCGACGTGGATAACCAGCCGGAGGCTGCGGGTAATGACCAGAGCGATGACGGCCGCCGCGAGCACAAAGAGGATGTCGTTGAACACTGTCGGCAAAACATCGAGGTCGAAGGGATGTTCAAATGCGGTAATCATGGTGAGTTACTAAGTCTGTCATGGTCGCTGACCTCAAGCAGCTGCAGGATTGCCACAACGGCGGCGAGAACGTCCGCTTTTCAGCGGGGTAGGTGGGTTTCCGCCGAAGAAGAAAACGCGAAACGGGTATCCGGCCAGAGCCGGACACCCGTTCGAGTTGGATGGTGGTTAGCGGGCTGCGGCCCGGATTCGGTTGCTTACCAAGGTGAAGAGAACTCCAATGCCGAGGAATGAAAGGCCGGCGATCAGAAGATCGCTGCTTTCAGTTCCGGTAATTGCCAGCGCTGGCTGGGTTGTTGTTGGCGATGGCGAAACCGTGGTTGTCGGAGCCGGCTGCTGGGGAGCATCGGTACTGGATGGCGAAGGTGCCACAGTTGATGTGGGCGCCGGCTCTTGCGGGGCCTCTGTGCTGGCTGGCGGAGGCGTCGTAGTCTCTGGTGGGACTGTTTCTGGTGGGACTGTTTCTGGAGGGACGGTCTCTGGAGGAAGTGTCGCCGGCGGAACGGTTTCTGGCGGGGCAGCCGGGATCAGTCGACCACAAAGCGCCGAGACGACGACTGAGTTCGGGGTTGAGGTGTCGCCGCTGTGAACAATCCGCAGCAGATCGGCGCCGTTCGGCAGCGCATAGGAGCCCATGTCAACATCGATCCACCCGGTCCGTTGACCGTCCGGAACGTCAGGAGTCAGCGGCGATTCGGCTTGAAGTTCGCCACCGAGGAAGAACTGGAATCGGACCTGTTCTTGCAGCTGTGCGTCGAGGTCACGACGTCCGATGTGGCCGTCGTAGGTAATGACTTCGTTGAGCTCGACGGTGCCTGCTCCTACGACGAAGTTGGGGACATCGTAGGAAAGGACCATGTCGCCAATGGTTCCGAACCGAGGGATGTCGATCGGGTTGCCAGCTTCGTCAAAGGAAACCTCTGTCACGAAGACCAGGTCGTCGCAGTCAGGAGATGGTGGAGGGATGAGTTCGTCCGACCCTCCGGAGCCGCGAATCGAAACCGATCCCTGAGCTGAGGCCGCATCGCCTTGAAACAGGAAGGTCACGAGGATAGTGGTGACGACGAGCAGCGCTATCGCCAAACTGGCAATCGCAAACGCGAGTCGAGCGAATGATCGCGTACCTTGACGGGTTGAATAGGTCATTTCTCTACAGCTTTCTGTGTCGAGTCAGAGGGTCTGACTACCCACAGTTTCGATGAACTGGCCGTGGCCGGGCAGACCTCGATATGTGTCATCGGTGACGTATTTATGTCACTACGGCGACACTGCTCCGGAACCCGTCGTCAATGGCACAAATACGTCATGACATGGCGATGGAAATGATCCAGATTGTGGATGCCACAACACACTCTGGTCAGCGCCGCTGGTTGGATACCCGGTCATTGGAGACATGGTGAAGCTAGCGATTCTTTCAAGAGCCCCGAAGGCGTACAGCACTCGACGCCTAGTCGAAGCTGCAAACGACCGAGGTCATCACGTGAAGGTTCTCGACACGCTGCGGTTTGAGATCGATCTCTCGGCGGCAGCTCCAGACCTGCAATATCGGGGTCGCCCGGTCGCCGACTACGACGCGATTCTTCCCCGAATCGGTGCCTCGATTACGTACTTCGGTAACGCTGTTGTCCGACAGTTCGAACAGATGGATGTCTATACACCGAACACCTCCACTGGGATTTCGAATTCTCGAGACAAACTGCGCTCTTCACAGATTCTGTCGCGCCACGACATCGGTATGCCTGCCACAACGTTCGTGCGCCCCGGCACCGATCTCAATCACGCAATCGATCGGGTCGGAGGAGCGCCCGTCGTCCTGAAACTCTTGGAGGGCACACAAGGGATTGGTGTCATTCTCGCACCGGATAAGCGAACGGCTGCGTCGGTTGTTGAAACCTTGCACAGCACCGCGCACAACGTCTTGATCCAGGAGTTTGTGAAAGAAAGCAAGGGGCGAGATATTCGCGCCATTGTGGTCGGCGATCGCGTTGTCGCCGCAATGCGTCGAACCGCCGAGGGGGATGAGTTCCGGTCAAACGTTCACCGTGGCGGAAGCGTCGAGTCCGTTGAGCTATCCGACGAGTACCGCGAAACCGCTGTCCGCTGTGCGCAGATCATGGGCCTCCGGGTTGCCGGTGTCGACATGCTTGAAGGAAAGGACGGACCTCAGGTAATGGAGGTCAATTCGTCGCCTGGGCTCGAAGGCATCGAGCGAGCGACGGGCCTGGACGTCGCAGGCGCAATCGTTGACTACATGGCAAGTCAGGTGCAGTTTCCCGACATTGACGTGCGACAGCGCCTAAGTGTGAGCACCGGGTACGGCGTTGCCGAGATCGTCATTGGTGAAAGTGCCGACATGGTCGGCAAGACCATCGCCGACTCCGGTCTACGAGACCGCGACATCACTCCGCTCACGCTGCATCGAGGCACAGCAGTTGTGCCCAATCCGAGGGACAGCAAAGTGCTCGAAGCGAACGATCGTATTCTCTGTTTCGGCCGCCTCTCAGAGATGCGTGACCTTGTTCCAGCGAAGCGCAAACGCCGGGCCAAGATCCGCACTCTCACCGAGACTCCAGCGCCATGAACAATGTTGAATCAGGCCCTGATGATGCCCGATGGAGTACTGAGGACCTGACCGTCACCGAGAAGACCTCGTGCCGGCCCGGCGATCGTCCTCTTTCGGGTTGGAAAGAGTGGGTCCGGCTTCCTGATCTCGGAACGAAACGAAGGATCAAAGCCAAGGTTGATACCGGAGCGGCAACATCGGCGCTTCATGCGGAAGATCTCCATCTTTCATCACGAGATGGCGTCGACTTCTGCTCGTTTACGTTATTGCCGAGGCAGAATTCGCGTGACGGAGCGATAACCGTGGAGCAGCCGCTTGTAGCGATCCGGACCGTCCGCTCCTCGAATGGTCAAACCGAAGATCGGCCTGTGATCTCTACCGATCTTCGACTTGGGCCCGAGACCTGGCCGATCGAGCTCACGCTGACGTCGCGCGACCTCATGGGGTTCCGGATGTTGCTTGGACGTTCAGCGCTCGAGAACCGGATAGTCGTCGATGTGAGCCAGGTCCACATCCTTGGAAAATGACATGTTTGTGTCTTCACGCGAGCTGGGAAACTCGCGACGATGAGAAGTACAAGTACAACTTGCCGACGGATGGAGGCCCTTGATGATTATTCCGATTGACCCAGCGAACCCAAGCGAACCTGGCACCTGGCGTGTGGTGCTCCGATGCGCCTGGCGAGACGACGAACTACCAGAGCCTTTTGGGGCGACGGCCCGACCAATGGCGCTTTCTCACGGTGTTCGACTAGTTCTCAACCCGCAGGACTACGTCGCATACTTCGCAGTATCTGCGGTCGACATGTCCGGAGCGTCGCGTATGGCGATGGCGAAGTGGTGTGCCCTTGCTGAAAAGGTAGCGCTTCCGAATTGGCCGATTGTTGAGCTCACCATTGGTGAAGTTCGTCCACCGGTCGGGGCCGAGTTTGAGATCCTCCCCGAGGTCATACCGACGCGAAATGCCGTCGATGGCCCGACGATCGACCCGTCGCTAGCCGAGGCCGGCTTCTAGACCGGCTAGCACGAGGTCCGTATTTCGAAGATCTGTCCATTGGCGCCACTACAGTTGGGCGCCAATGGACAACCAAATCGAGGAAACGACGGGCCTACGAGTTCTGATCGTCGACGATCATGATGTGGTCGCAGCCGGAATGCGGGCTCTGCTCAATGATGCCGAGGGTGTGTCGGTAATCGCCACTGCGGGGAGTGTTGCAGAGGCGATTCGAATGACTGCCCAACATGAGCCCGATGTCGTGCTGATGGACTACCGGCTACCCGACGGGACAGGCGCCGACGCGACCCGCACCATACGGTCGACGCCGAACCCCCCAGGGGTTGTGATGGTGACCGCGGTCGCCGACCGCCGGGTGCTGAGCCAAGCACTCGATGCCGGATGCTGCGGCTTCCTGTCGAAGAACGCTGACCGCGACGATCTGCTGAACGCATTACACGCAGCCAAAGACAATGATTCCTATTTCACCCGCGACATTTTGCAACATCTCGTCCATCTGAAACGGTTCGATGTGGCTACCGGCACTGAGCTCAGCGATCGGGAGATCGAGGTTCTTCAAGCTACTGCCGACGGTAAATCGACAGATGCGATCGCCGCAGAGCTTTTCTTGAGCACCCATACGGTGAAGAACCACCTGCGGCACGCCATGGCGAAGCTCGAATGCCACACCAAACTTGACGCTGTTGTGAAGGCCGTGCGGGCCAGATTGATCTCAATCGAGGACTAGTGCGATAGCCGGTCGGCACTCGGGCGCAGCAATGACATGTCTATGTCATGCGGGTGCGGACCAGCGTTTGGTCTACTTGGGAGACACGAACTGCGAATACCCGCAGCGTCGGAAGCCATCTTCCATCGAAGCCGAAGGGGCTGACGCTGTGCTGACCAAAGGAGATCACGCAATGCTGGTTCCAGAGATTCTCAAAATCCTTGCGAATCGCCGGGTATGAGAGCCGTTCGTCCGCAGCGCCGAAAGATGTTTGCTGCCAGGCCGAGCCTCGGGGCCGCGGACCTGGTGTCGATGCTCGACAACCAGCGCGAAATTTTCGAAAGGATTGCGCGCGACGAACCGAGCGCTGACACGCTCGGAAGAATCTGTGAAATCGTCGAACAAACCCTGCCCGGGACTATCGCCATCATTCTGCAGGCGAACTCATCAGACCAATCGTTCTCGGTGGGTGCAGCCCCAAACGTGTCTGAAACTCTCGCTATCGCACTTGCCAAACCTGCGCGAAACACGAGCTCGTACCTCCATGATCCGGAGCGAGTCACGCCGACAGTTCGTCGTCCACTTATCGTCACCGACCTGACCAGCAATGGGGCGACAGAACGGATCCGGTCGGTTTGTCTCACCGCCGGATTTCGGAGCGTATGGGCCATGCCGGTGATCGGCGAGTCCAACGATCCTCTTGGCGTAATCGCCGTCCTTTGGCCAACGATGCGTCACCCGACAGACGACGAAAAATCGATTCACCAAGCGCTTGTCGCAATGACTCGAAACGCACTCCTTCGCTACGAGACGCAGCAGACGGTTCTTGACCTGGTGACTCGCGAACGAGACCGCATTGCTGGCGAACTGCACGACGACTCAATCCAGGCGGTTACGGCAGTTTCATTGCGGCTCCAGCGTCTGAGGGCTCGGCTCGAGGACGAGGATCAGATTCAGCTGATCGACGATGCCCGTGTTGCCACCGACGAAGCGATTAGCAGGCTCCGGTCGATGTTGTTCCGGCTTCACCCGCAAGCATTGGAGCACGACGGCTTAGCGCCGACTATCGAGGCCTACATCGAAGACCTATTGCGCGATGAGACCGGCATTGTTTGGGAGGTTGTGGCAGATGAGTCGCAACGGTCGACAGCCGCGGTCGAGGCGCTTCTTTTCCGGTTGTGTCGCGAAGCGGTAAGCAACGCGGTCAAACACGCAGACCCAACACATATCAAGGTGACGTTGGAGTTCGAGCCTGATGTGGTCCGGATAACCGTTGTCGATGATGGTCGGGGTTTCGATGCCGGCAAACAACGTCCGCAATCGGGCCACCTTGGACTCGCTCATTCGAAGGTGCTTGCACACTCTGGAGGCGGCGAATTCGAAGTCAAAAGTTCTCCGGGCGAGGGAACAACTGTCGAGATAACGGCCGGAGCGCCGACCTAGTGTTTGATTCCAGACTCGGAGTAGAAACCGCCAAATGACGAACCTCGATGCGACGCCACCTAAGCCTGAGGTCAAGCGCAAACGAGCCGGAACCGCCGGCACAAAACCGAAGAAACGTGTGCCTCGACGCCCGGGATTCGAAATCGGCGACCAAACGGTTGCCGCAGGCAAGCGCGCCCGACTCGAACTACCAATCGCCAACCTTATGTCTGGCACCCCGGTAGCGCTTCCCATGGTTGTGTCGCACGGTCGCTCTGACGGGCCGACGATGTGGTTGACGGCTGCTGTTCATGGCGATGAAATCGGTGGCGTCGAAATCATTCGACGGGTCCACGAGAAACTCGACGCGTCAACGATGGCTGGAACGGTTATCGCACTACCGGTCGTCAATGTGCATGGCTTCAACACCGGCGATCGCTACCTTCCCGATCGACGTGATCTCAACAGGAGTTTTCCCGGGACTCGCAAGGGCTCGCTCGCCTCGCGAATCGCCTACCTGATGATGAGTGAAGTTGTTGCGAGAAGCGACCTTGGCATCGACCTACATACTGGCTCAGCCCACCGAACCAATCTCCCGCAGATCCGGGCCAACCTTGACGACCCGAAGACACTGAAAATCGCCGAAGCTTTCGGAGCGCCAGTCGCCATTCACTCGCACACCAGAGATGGATCACTTCGTCAGGCTGCGACCGATGCTGGTTCAACCGTTTTACTCTTTGAAGGCGGCGAAGCAGACCGGTTTGACGAAGCTGCAATTGCGATTGGGACAGCTGGGGTTCTGCGCGTTCTTCGCAACCAGGGAATCATCAGGGTTGGTCCAAAGCGAACGAAGAACGGCCATGTCAGCAGGAAGACCAAATGGCTACGAGCTACGCGCAGCGGCATCGTGCACATGGAGAAAGAACTCGGCGAGCACGTGGTAGCAGCGGACCTTATCGCGACGATTTATGACCCGTTCGGGAAGAGACTTAGCTCGATGAGCGCCAGGCACGATGGCATCATCATCGGAGTGACCCAGCGGCCACTCGTGAATCGCGGCGACGCGGTAGTCAACATCGCGAAGTTGGAGTAGTGGGCGTGTTGGGCGCCTTCTCGTCGCTAGTCGATGATTAGCACGGCGGGATCGGGTGCTTCGGATTTCAGGCGGTCGAGGTCTTTGACTCGTTCGATGAGTGCTCGACGCTGGTTGACGTAACCCTTGTCGGTTGTCTCGCCGGTGCTAATTGATGGCGGGCTTTTCAAGATGACAGCTCGCCGGATCCGAGTTGA
>JAYJMJ010274572.1:0-12429 GCA_036873875.1 Laminaria ephemera
GAGTTATCTCAAAATAATTGGTTTATCAATCATCCTCTTTTTCTCAGACTGTCAGAGTGAAAAAACACTCCCAACTTGCAATGAAGCACACACCATCCAACCTGGTGCGCTAGAGTCTTCTACTACCTTCCACTTTTTAAAAAATTTCAACGGTTATATTGAAGATGTTGAACAAGCTAAGATTTGTTCTAAAAAAACGGGAAGAAAAATATTACTTTTTTTTACCGGTGCAACATACGTTAGTTCACCAAGAATGCTTTGGTTGCCATTACAGAATAAAAGGGTCCAAGAACTTATTAAAAATAATTATATCCTCTGCGTGCTATTTTGTGATAACCAGCAAGAATTAAGCAGCGCAGATTATTACTTTAGTGAAATATACAAAGACACTATAAAAACGTTAGGACAAAGAAATATGGATATACAGATTTCCAAATTTCGATCTAATACGCAACCAACCTCTGTTCTAGTAGATAAAAATATGAATCAAATAAGTGAAAGGATATTTTATACATCTAAAAAAGAAATGCCCTCTTTTATAGCCGAGCTAGAAAAATATATTCCCGAATAATTAAATAATTCATCATCAAATCATCAAATCACCGAATTATCAAATCCATACTATAACTTAGCCAAATGGCTGATAAAAAACTCTATCTCCTCGATGCATTTGCATTGATTTTTCGTGCGTACTATGCATTAATTCGCAATCCTCGGGTAACTTCTTCAGGTAAGAATACAAGCACTCAATTTGGATTCGTCAATACCTTGGTGCATTTATTAAAAACACAAAATGCCACGCACATCGCGGTATGTTTTGATACTCCTGAGGTCGGCGTACGCAATGAAATGTTTACGGAGTACAAGGCCAATAGAGAAGAAGCTCCAGAGGATTTAAAACTCGCGATTCCCGATATTAAACGGTTGATACGAGCTTTTAATATTCCTATTATCGAAGCACCCGGTTATGAAGCTGATGATATTATTGGCACACTTAGTAAAAAAGGATCCGATGCAGGTTTTGAGGTTTATATGGTTACTTCTGATAAAGATTTGGGGCAGCTCGTAAACGATAAAGTATTTATGTACAAACCACCTAGCCGCGGAGGGAAGTACGAGAAAATGGGCGAAAAAGAAGTCTGTGAAAAGTGGGATATCCAAAACGTAAGTCAGGTTATTGATATGATCGCACTCATGGGTGATGCCGTAGATAATATACCCGGCATAAAAGGTGTAGGTGCAAAGACGGCTGCTAAACTTTTAAAAGAATATGAGACTGTAGAAAACGTATTGGACAATGCAGCTAATATTAAAGGCAAAATGGGTGAGAAAGTTGCTGCAGGTCGCGAGGATGCATTAATTAGTAAAGAACTAGGTACCATCATAATGGATGTGCCTTGCGAGTTTAATGAAGAGGAATATAAAATTTCTGATTGGAACCGAGAGGAGCTCGTTGAAATTTTTTCAGATTTAGAATTTAGAACCTTAGGGCAACGGGTGCTCGGTGATGAATTTAAAATAAAAGCAAAGGCAGGAGAGCAGTCTGACCTTTTTGGTAATGTAACAGCTGGAAAAACTTCGAGCACTAAAACCGCAGTAGCAGAAGAAGAAATACCAACAGATTTTGAAACCATAGAATCGGCCAAGCACGATTACCAATTTATACATGAGGATGCTCCTATTAAAAAACTAATAGCAGATTTGAACGGCTATAAAGAAATTTGTTTTGATACAGAAACTACTGGCTTAGATCCATTGTTGTGTGATTTAGTCGGTATGAGTTTTTCTATAAAAAAAGGCCAAGCATTTTATGTGCCCTGCCCAAAAGAAAAAGATGCTTGCCTTGATTTCTTAAAACAATTTGAGCCGCTCTTTAGCAATGAAAAAATAACATGGATTGGTCAAAACTTAAAGTACGACTATCTCGTACTTAAAAATCATGGCTATGATTTAAAAGGTGGCGTATTCGACACCATGCTTGCACACTACGTTATAGAGCCTGAGGGCAAGCGAAGTATGGATGTATTGGCAGAGCAATTTTTACATTATTCGCCAGTTTCAATAGAAACCTTAATTGGTAAAAAAGGTAAGAATCAAAAATCAATGGGGGACTTGCCCCAAGAAAGTATAAGTGATTATGCCGCGGAAGATGCAGACATTACATTACGACTAAAGAAAAAGTTTTTACCGCTTTTAAAATCAAAAGACGTTGAAAAAGTATTTTACGAAGTAGAAAATCCTTTACTAAAAGTATTGGCCAATATGGAATACGAGGGTATCCGAGTAGATGAAAAATTCTTAAACGAGTATAGCGTTGAGCTTGGAAAGGAAGCTAAAGAAGCAG
Source organism: Laminaria ephemera (assembly GCA_036873875.1). NCBI lineage: Eukaryota > Phaeophyceae > Laminariales > Laminariaceae > Laminaria > Laminaria ephemera. The sequence goes on from JAYJMJ010274572.1 coordinate 2,345, forward strand.
AAGAAAGTGTATATGAGCAAGCCGGCGTTCGTTTTAATTTGGCTTCACCCAAGCAATTGGGAGAAGTCCTATTTGATAAATTGAAATTGGATGAGAAAGCCAAGAAAACAAAAACAGGTCAGTATAAAACGGGTGAAGACATTCTAAAGAAACTCGCCGCGAAGCACAAAATTGTTGATGACATTTTGACGTTCCGCCAGCTCACCAAATTAAAAAATACTTATGTAGACACCTTACCTAGTTTGATCAATCCAAACACGGGCAGAGTCCATACAAATTATGCGCAGGCTGTAGCCGTTACCGGAAGGCTATCAAGTAACAATCCTAATTTACAAAACATTCCTATCCGAACGGAGAAAGGTCGTGAAATTAGAAAGGCCTTTGTGCCCCGTGATAAAGACCATGTATTGGTAAGTGCCGATTACTCTCAGGTTGAGCTACGCATTGTAGCTGCTATTAGCGGCGACCCAAATATGTGCGAAGCGTTTAAAAGTGGCGTAGATATTCATACTGCTACGGCTGCAAAAGTATTTGATGTAGATGCTAAAGACGTGACCAAGGAACAACGCTACAAAGCAAAAAGTGTAAACTTTGGTATCATTTATGGACAAGGGGCTTTCGGCTTGGCAGATAATTTAGGCATCTCTCGCAAGGAGGCTAAGGAGATTATTGATAACTATAAAAAAGAATTTGTTGGCATCACCAAGTACATGAGTGACATGGTAGAGTTTGCTCAGGAAAACGGCTATGTTCAAACACTTATGGGTCGCAAACGTTGGCTTAAAGACATTAACTCCGGCAACTTTACGGTACGTGGTTTTGCAGAGCGCAATGCCATTAACTCACCCATACAAGGTACTGCGGCGGATATGATTAAGTTAGCCATGCTAAAACTGAATGATAAATTACCGAAGGAAAAGTTCAAAAGCAGAATGCTTCTTCAAGTACATGATGAATTAATATTGGACGTCCATAAAGACGAAGTAGAGACTATAAAAGAACTTGTAATTTCTACTATGGAATCTGCAATGACTCTGCCTAATGATGTACCACTAGTTGCAGAAATGGGCGTTGGGCAGAATTGGTTGGAGGCGCATTAATGCTTCTATTTTATGAAAACCCATTTGTTTGAGATTTGGAATCTGATCAAAAATTTTGGTCTATTCAATTACATTGTACTATTCTTTATTCTTCTTTGGGATTTAGCTCTATATTTTATTTTAGCACTTGCCGCCATGGATTACGAGGATCATTACAGTCCGGAAGATGGCCCATGGTATAGTTTAGAGTCTATGTCGAACATGCATGTGGCGATTTATTCAGGGCTTATATTATGGCTACTTACGAATGTATTCCTAGCTATTTACATAATACTTAGAATTACAAAAAGATTAATAAACTAATCAATATCCCCTAACAAATACTTTCCGTCTACCTTCAAAAAAGCAAAGAAGACTTTCTTGGGCTCCTTGTCCTCCGTATAAAAATTCATCTCCCATACAAGCCACTCTCCTTCAGATTCTTTTTCAGAAGAAAATTTTACAAATTCATATTTATACGGCAAATACCGATCAACTATTTTTTGATGCAAATTTTGAACTAGGTGCTTTTCATCTGGATTAGCATAGCGGCAATTGTCTTTCCATTTTCTGGTTTCATCATCGCCGCGATAAATGATATAGTTTGCGAGCTCCATAGATTTTCCCGCATCTACTATTTCAAACATTTTTATAATCGTTTGCTTTACATTCTTCTTTTCACTTCCCCTCGGGCCGCAAGACTGCATAGAGGTAATAATAAAGAATATCCCAAGTAATAATACTTTCATGCCTTAAAGATAAGAATTCTTAAAACTTCCAGTCCACACCCGCTGCAAACCATCGCTGTGGCATAGGTGCCCCCAATATTTCTTGATAAGATGTATCAAAAATATTTAGCACCTTTCCTGTAAAGTTTAATCTCCCTTTCAATGTTTTTAATCTTACCACTGCGTTGCTCACAAAATAACTTTCGGGTATCAAGCCGTAAACAGCTACATTTTCTTCTTGCTTCCGCGTTCGGAAATTAGTTGTCAGCACTAAATCAATAAATTGAGCATCATAAGCCAATTGCAGATTAGCCATATGCCCAGGGTGATTACTTATGTATTTTGAAGGTTCGTTATTCGCCGTCTCTGTTTTAGTGTAGCTATAGTTTGCGTTTACTTTTAAGGCACTTGCTTCGCCTAATTTTATTCGTTTTTGTAACCCTACTTCCAAACCATAGGTGGTTGCTTCAGAAACATTTTGCGTGTAGAAGTAATCTTCTTGTGGCGCCAGCTGAACAGTTGTAGTTATCAAATCTGAATTCGTCAGAATGTAATCAATCAAATCCATTCCTTTTCTCCCGAAGACAGAAAGTGTTACTAATTTTTCCTTCTTATAAAAATAATCAAAACCAAGATCGGCAGTCGTGCTTTGCTCAGATTTCAAATTTGGATTCCCTAGGTTTCTACCTGCCGATAAGGTTGGTAAATTATTACTGATATAACGCTCTGTAAAGTCAGGTGCTCGGTTTGCTCTTCCGATGTTAGAGCGTAATATCAAGTTCCTAGTTGCTCTATAAGCTAGTCCTAGTTGGGGCGTGAAGAGCATGCCATAATTGGAGTTATCCTCCAAACGAGCACTTCCATTCAAGGTAATTTTATTGCCAAGGTCATAGCTCAAACTCGCAAAAGCAGCATGTGTATTGTTCTTATGATTGCCCCTATCCGTGCTTGAAATTTGCTGAAAAATTGATTGTAAACCATAGGCTGCTTTTAGTCGACTACCTATTTTTCGCTCTTGTTGTACGTAAGCTGTAATACTTTTAGTGGTATGATTATTTTTAGAAAAGAGCGGGTTAAAAATAAACTCATCGCTTAGTTGTTTATAGGTCAGACCAATTTGGGTTTGTTGTTTCTCTCCATTGTGTTGTAATCCTATTTGTGACCAAATGGTATTAATTTTTTCAACGGATTGATCATAGGTACTATTGGTATAAAAATACTTTGCGCCAAAATCTCTTGTATTTAAAGAAGCACGAGCGAATAGTTTTGTTTTATCAGATAAAAAGTAACTGCCGAACAAAGAGTAATTTTTAATATCAAAATTTGTGCGATAGGTTTCATCTAAAGTTGAATCTCGTTGCGTATTCGGATTGTCAAAAACTTGCCCAATAGATGTTTTTACATTTACACTACCTCCAAAATATACATCTTTGTTTTTCGTTTCTACTAGGGCATCAATAAGTCGCAATCGATTTTCTCCAAGCAAAACAGAGCCCGTACTACCTAACTGTTTGCCCTTACTATATCGTGTAGCGGTGTAGTTTTTTGTTTTTATATGAATCACACCACCAACTGCATCGGCTCCATACGCACTAGCAGCAGGACCTCGAACTACTTCAATCCTATCAATCTCTGCCAAAGCAATAGGCAGGTACATATTATAATGCCCCGTCAAAGGCTCATTTACACGTACATTATCTATAAGTACGAGTACCTGAGAAAAGGTGCCTCCACGCATGCCTACATCAGCCTGTGTTCCAAATCCACCGCGCGCATTGATATTTATTCCTTCTATATTAGCCAAGACATCTTCAACTGAAGTCGCGGCCATTTTTTCAATATCCTTAGAATTTATTACTTCATAGCTCCGTCCGCTTTTCTTAGGATTGATATTTATTTGAGCAGGATTGATGACTACTTGTTTAAGGTCAACACCAAGTTGAGCACTTAAGTTAGCAGTCGCAAAAAGTAAAGTAAAAAGGGTGCTTAGTCTCTTATTCATTAGTTTGATTTAGCCGCCAAATATATTAGTACGGCCGAAGAGATTATCAATTAGTAGAAACTCTTATGCACAAACTGTGAGCAAGATTTTTTCATATTCAAGTATAATCTTGTCCCATCTATACTTTTGCTGAATCCTAACCAATGCCATACTACACTTGCGTAAGGTTTCCTCATTTCGATGTAAATCGTTCATTAATTTCGTCAGTTCCTCCACAGAATTAAAATAAAAACCAGCCTCACCCAAAACATATTTATTGAATGAAACATCATAGGCTACTAGTAAACATTGGCTAGCCATCGCTTCTAGTAAAGAAGGATTTGTTCCACCAACAGAATGTCCGTGGTAATACAAATTGCTAAAATATCTTAGGGCATGAATTTTTTCTTGATCGTAAATGCCACCTAAAAACCGTATGCCCTTTTCACCGCCATATTTCGTTGCCCACTCCTGACCTTTTGGAGTATTCGTTTTACCTATGAGAATTAGTTCTCGTTTTCTTTCAGATAAAAGATAAGCCTCCAAGATCATTTCAATATTATTCTCAGGTTCCATCCGGGCAATAACCAAATCGTAGCCTAGTGCTTTTAAAGCATATTCTTCTAGCATACTAACACTCGGTTGAGTCATTTGCTCTGCACCATAAGCAATACAAGTTGACTCCGCATTATGCATCTCTTGAAGATAATCTTGAATTCCTCTATTATCTGCCACCAAGGCATCGGCTCCTTTAATAGCCCAGCCTTCTGCCTTGCGTAAAAAGGCCTGCACCTTGCCACTAAATTTAGAACGCCTATGTTCTAAACCGTCCATGTTTACTATATGCTTTTGCTTGCTACTCCAAAGCCTAAACCAAACCGAACTACTGGTATAACCTAATTGTAAAACCACATCATACTTTTGTTTACGCGCGTGGAGTATACAATTCAAGTCATAAAAAAACTGGCCAGCCGTTCCTAGTTTTGGTTCCCAATCTTTACAATGTATAATTTCTACACCTTTATAATTATTCTCTTGATAGTCATGATGGTCTACATTATAAACCGTTACCTTATGGCCACGCTCCACCAAGCCGACACTTAAATATTCAGCGCATTGCTCAAAGCCACCATATCGATTAGGAATGCCGCGCGTACCAAGGATCGCGATATGTAATTTTTTATCTACCAATTTATTATTTCGTTTGCAATGTGTTTTGCAGAAAATCTATTCGCCGCATTCTCATAGGCCTTTAGAGCTTTTTCTTCTGCTACTTTTTCTTGTGAAGCAAATTCATTTATCTTATCCGCTAAATCTTTTGCACTTTCAGTTTGAAACAAGCTACCGTATTCATTATTCCCGATCAACTCTTTAAAAGGAGAAATGTCTGAAGCAATGATCGGAATTTTATAACTCATAGCTACCTGCATCACACCACTCTGATATATTTTCTTATAGGGTAAAACAATTGCGTCGCAAGCTGTAAATAATTCATCGCGCTCTTCATCTGTTATAAATCTAATGTGAGTCGTTACCTTATCAGCAATTTGCAAAACATCTATTTCTTTTTGATACTTTTCAAAAGTTGTTTCCCAAACACGGCCGGCTATTATAAGGTGAAAATTATCTTTTACAAAGGGGAGCGCTTGCAGCAATATATCTAAGCCTTTCGCATCTTTTATCTGACCAAAAAATAAAAGGTACTTCTTATCATCAGTCATGTTCCATTTCTTACGCAAGACTACTTTGGGGAAGCCCTTTGGTAAATTATGAAAATTCATATGGGGAATCACTTTCGCCTTAGGCTCTAAGCTCGCTTGAGTTTCTAATAAAGCATTTTTTGAAAACTCATTATGAACCATAATTTTATCGCAATAGTCATTTAAAATTCGCTCTCGATAAGTATTTTTCTTTCCTGCTAATTGATCAACATCATGTACGATGCCAATAATTCTCAAACCAAATGATCTTAAAATTCTAAGGGCTATGACGTCTTTTATTTCATAAGAAAAAATGTGTAGGATACATTCCGTTATGTTTTCTCTCTTGCATATTTTACCAGCTTTCCAAAACGGGATGAGTTGATTTGCCACGCTGCTCAGTTTACTTCCCTTCTTTTTTCTAAAGAATAAAAAATTAGCAGCTCCTGCGGCTTCAAAGTTTGAAAATAAAAAACAGTCCACCTTATTCTGTACAAAGCCTTTTGCTAAGGACCCGCTATAGCTATCCATACCTGCCTTGCAGCCCACATGATCTATTATGGCTATCCTTTTATTTTTCATTTTCAGCATGTAAATAAAAGCCAAGAAAAAGCATCAAGGGAAAGATGCTAAGAAAGTTAAATGCATTTTCTGAAATCAGCGCAATGACCAATTGAGTAATTAATATTGCTTGAAGACAAACTTTATTTTTTAATCTTATGCTCAACAATACAAAAGGCAGTAGCCAACAAAGCAAACCAAAGAATCCAATTTGTCCGAGAACGCTCCCCAAGAACGTATCATAAATATGTACATTGATGGAGCCCTCAAACAATACCGCTTGATTACCAACAGCACCTAAACCTTCGCCAAAAAAGCTTAGATGGGCAAATGCTTCTTTTAAGCCATGCAGGTGTAATGCGATACCATCATGATGTAATGAGGCCCAATATAAAAGTGGTATGGTGCTTGCCAAGCCTAGATAAAATAACCATTGAGGCAAACGTTTTCTTTCAATAATATAAATACTTAGCGCCAATTGTAAAAAAGCTCCCTTGCACATCGTAAGCGCTAGAGAGACCAATACTAAAAGTAAAAAAGCAGGGTGTGCTTTTTTTACATAAAAGAAATACAACAGTACAAAAACTAAATAATGCCCCAAATTAATAGGATCCAAAAAAGTAGAAACATTGCGTACAAAATCTCCTGAGAGTCCATCGTAATACATGTACGGAATATCGAAAATACTTAAAGCCAATTGTTTCAATTCCCCCCAAGCTTGCATTGGTAAAAATCCAAAAATTAAACCAACATACATGATAACACTTCCAGCTGCCAAAAAGAAGACCGTGTTCTTTAACCAAATTTCTAGGCGTTCTAAGCGTATGGTATAGAATAAAAGATAGCCCAAACTCAGTATGCCGTAAGGCGCTACCAACTGTCTTAGCGAAGCGACTTTCGCCATAGCGGGCTGTGCACCCATAATAAATAATACAGAAAGCAAAATTAAAATCAGGAGCATGCCTTTGCTCTGACTAATATCTTTCCTTGTAATATAAAATACATGTCCCGCCAAAAGAAGCATCAGAAGCACATCTTTAATCGCTAGAAAATACGTGTGTTGACCTACTAGATGAATTAAAAAAACGGCTAAAAAGTTAGCTGCCAAAATTCCAAACAAAGCTGTTTGAATTAATATAGACTTGCCTTGTTTCATGCAGTTAAAACACTTGAATAAATAGCCAATGATTTTTCTACGATACCTTCCCAGCTATGATGTTCTTTTACTAATTTTTTTGCCCCAGCCAATTTTTCTTTTCGTTCTTCTGCGCTCCAATTCTTAATCTCTTTAAATTGGCTCATTAATTCACTTTCCGTGTGAGCTAATACACCATGCACTTTGACAATACTTTTTGTTGTGATTAAATCTCTGCTGAGCGTAGGGCAAGACAATGCCATAGCTTCCATATTAACCAAGGCAGCCACTTCTGTAGAACTCCAAAGAATATGGCAAACCGCTTGATTATAAGTTGCCATAAGTTCATTACTGTTCGGCTTTAAACCTTCTAACCAAAGTATATTATCATTCTTTGATACTAACTCTTTGAGTTCGTTTAGATAATTAGCTTCATCAGGATCCGGCTTGCCCAGTATAACTAAATTACTCCCCTCCGCAGCAAATAATTTTGCCACCGCCAACTGATTTTTCAAAGGAGTTACTCTGCCCACCATTAAGGCGTAGGACTTATAATTTATAAGCTCTTTAGGTAAATCATGCTCCGCATACGAATAGCTAAGAAATGCATTAGAGACACCTGTGCCGAGCACCGAAATTTTGGTTGATTCTATAGCATAAGCATCAGCAATATAATTAGCCTCCGGTTGAGAATTTGCGATGAGTGCATCTGTATTTTTTAAGAGGTCTTGCCTTAAATTCAAGGTGGTAGGGAAAGGAAGTTTCTTCCCAAATTTGATGAAGAGTTTATATTTCAAACTCTTTTCCGAAGGAAATAAAATTGGTGTTCCCACTACTTTGATACCCTCCGCCTGCGCATACTTACCTATCTCATTCATTTGGTACGCACTACCAAAATAGTGTATCAAATCATAAGTTTCCGCTTGGGTAAAATCAAAAGGTTCAATTAAAAATTGTTCGTTATTACCGTGCTCAATATATTTTGCAGCATGCACTTCTCCACCACCTTTGCGCCAAAGGGTGTGGGGATTTATTTGTAGAATGCCTATCTTATATTGCTTGTTCACTTCTTCTTTTTTGTAAAAAATAAATTACAGCCACGGCTAAAATAAGCAAATAAATTATTCCGCTTGCAGCATAAGCTTGAGTAACTTTTTCTAAGCTATCAGCAAAGAAATAAGTGAAGACCACAAAGGATAAATGATATACAAAATCAGTCAGAATAAAGAGTACAATTTGTTTCCGAGCAACCAACATATTGGTTAATAGCCAAGCAACTATTTTCAGGAAGTCGCCAACTAAATGATAGTGCATGACATCGCCTATAGGTAAAAAGGCTTCTGTAAAAACTATACGGATAACCAAACTGCGCAAGAGGTAAACCAAAACCAAAATACCTACCGTTAGGCCTGCAATAAAAGTGAAGTTTGACTTGATTTGTTTTTTAATCTCTAATGTAGATTTCGCCTCTGCGTACTTCGGCATGATATACGAACTAAAAATCATGGCCAAGAAGAAAATATAAAAATTCGAAATCCGGTTAAGCCCCTCCCACAAACCTGCTGCATCACCGGAAACCGTATCAATAAGATGCGTACGTACCCAAAGCTGAGATAAAGAGTAGGATGTAATAGTAGCCAGCGCCATCAAGGAAAAGCCAGAAAGTTTTTTTAAAACATCTTTATCTATTCCCCATCGAAAATTACTGAAGTAAAAACTATACTTTTTTTGATATAAAAAATAACCCACCGTAAATGAAAAAATAGAAAACGAAACAACGCCTATCAAAGCACCCGTCAAACCATAAAAATGAGTAAGGGTAACAAAGAGTATTAGGGTAACAATACTTTGTAGAATATTGTAATAAGCTAAACTTTTAAAATCTTTAGACCCATTAAAAATAGCTGTCAATAAAAGATTTAGCGAAAAGAAAATACAAGAAACAGCTAAGGCTAAAAAAGGTAAAAAGGGTTCTTCTAAATTTAAAAAAAGCTCATTGAGCCATTTATGAAAAACTAAAACGAATATTGAGATGGCGAAACCAATGATAGCCGACAGCGTGAAAGAGGTACGAATCAATCTTTTCTTAAAATCCTGATCTTCTGAGCCCGCAATATATTTTATCACCCCATTTTGAATAGCACCATTCGAATAGGCTTGAAATAGATTCCCAACATTCTGAAACTGCCCAAACAAACCAAAACCAGTAGTGCCTAAATAAATGGCCGCCATTTTACCCAAAACAAAATTGACCAGTAGACGCACACCAGATTGCAAACCAGTATAAAGCGTGAGACCAATAAAATTCTTTCTTTCAGACAAGGGATACAAAAGTACTTGTTCGCATCAGTATTCCAAGGCTTAATAATGAAAGTCGGTTGTAACCCGAATTCTACATTAGGAAATCTACTGCGACGTTCAATTGCATAATTCGGGTTTATATTTGACGCTGTGAGTACGTTTGGCAATTCTTCCTATTATAGACTATCCTTGGTGCTACTCGCATTTAGCATACCACTTTTCTACAATCTGCAGAGTATACTCATAGCTGCTTTGGTCATTTCATGGCTTGTTACCGCTCAGTATAAGGGTGCTTGGCAGCGTTTCAAGGAAAACTCTTTTTCGATTTATTGGGTTCTCTATTTTCTAATTTTTGGTCTTTCTATCTTCTACTCTACTGATATGAATGCCGGCGTACAAGACCTCCTACGCAAACTAAGTTTTTTGCTCCTACCTATTTTTATTGCTACGAGTCGTGAGTTAGATGAACTTTCGTATATCCAAATACACCAAGGTTTTGTTATAGGCTGCGTTGCGGCCTTTATCCTTTGTATGGGTAATGGGTTAATTCATTATTCCTCACTGGGTATTAATGCAATTTTCTCCGATCAACTAGCAGGG
>JAYJMJ010274579.1:0-12428 GCA_036873875.1 Laminaria ephemera
CTTCCGAAATTTCTACCAACATACCGTACCTAACGGCATGAGGAAAAGAGATTTATTACTGTGCTTTCTACCAACATATTGTACCTAACGGCACAAGTACATCAAATTAGAGCCACCCCTCTCCAAGTCAACAGTTAATACAGCATAATAACTCATAACTTATAACTCATAACTAACTTTTCATTGCTTCTACAGGATTAACTCGGACTGCCTGTAGAGCAGGAACTAAGCCTGCCAAAGTGCCACAGACCACTAGAAACACTAATGCCAAAACAACACTTACAAAATCTACTTCTGGATTATGGAAAAAATCTAAATCTACCTCAAATTGTGCCATTAAAGATTGGATGCCATAGACGACTCCAAAACCCATCAACAAGCCTAAATAGCCAGCAATTCCTGTAATAAATATCGCTTCTTGCATAATCATGCCGACGATAGACCGAGGGGTTGCGCCCATTGCTTTTCGAATGCCAATTTCCTTAGTGCGATCTTTTACAACGATGAGCATAATATTACTCACGCCTACTACCCCTGCGATGATGCTACCAATGCCGACAAACCATATAAAGAACTTAATACCTGTAAAAATCACATTGAAGCGTTCAAATTCTTCAATATTATTACTAATATAAATAGCTTGTTTATCATCAGGGCCAATATTGTGAATAGCTGCTAATTCTGAAAATATGGTATTACCAATCGCTTGTGATTCTTCTAGGGTGGCATCTCCTACGGTCAGTACGATATTGTGCAATCGATCATCTTTTTCAAATGTTTTTTGGACAGTCGTGATTGGTAAATAGATGCGTCGCATTTCATTCTCATGCCCTGTATCGGAAAAGACCCCAACTACCTGAAATTTAGTTTTATTAATATTGATATACTGACCAACAGCAGGTTGATCTTCTCCAAAAAGGTCTTTTCTAGCTAATTTGCCAATGACCGCCACCTTCCGATTTTTTCTAATATCTAGTTCGTTTACATAGCGACCTTCATCCATAATCGTATTTTCAATATGGAGATAATCAGAATGAACAGCTCGGAGATTAAGAGTTAAGGCTTTTCCTCCATACTCTGTTAAATATTGGCTAGAGACAAAGTAGCGACCTGTCAAATATTCAACCCCATCTACTTTATTTTTGATAGCTTCGTAATCCTCATTATGGAATCGAATCCGTCTACCTGCTTTAAAACCTTTATAGTTTTGAGTCGTCTGTCCGCCCCATAACCAGATGCTATTCATCGCATCATCCCCAAAATCTCGCTCAAAACTATTTTGCAAACCATTTCCAGCTCCCAATAAAATCACTAACATAAAAATCCCCCACCACACTGCCAATGCAGTCGCCGCCGTCCGTAATTTATGCCGTTTAAGGGAACTGAATATTTCCTGCCATCTATCGTATTCAAACATAACTTTTTTGAGTTATGAGTTATAAGTTATGAGTTATGAGTGATGAACTAGACTTGCAAAATGTGCGGTCAACATCTAGTTCATAACTTATAACTCATAACTCATAACTCAATTAAACCGTCTTTTAAGCGTATCACTCGATCTGTCATTGCGGCAATATCTTCTTCGTGGGTGACGATGACGAGGGTAATGCCTTGTGCGTTGACTTCTTTAAATATTTCCATGACTTCGTGGGAGGTCGTAGAATCCAATGCACCTGTAGGTTCATCTGCTAAAATGACTTTAGGTTGCGCAACTAAGGCGCGGGCAATTGCTACCCGTTGTTGTTGCCCACCAGACATTTGATTGGGCAAGTGATCTGCCCAATCTTTTAATCCTACCATATCCAAATAGTCTAATGCTTTAGCTTGGCGTTCCTTTCTAGGCATTTTTTGATAATAGAGTGGGAGTGCCACATTCTCCTTGGCAGACTTGAAATTCAATAAATTGAAAGATTGGAAAACGAAACCGAGGAATTTATTGCGGTACTGTGCGGCTTGTGTCTGAGTGAGGTCTTTCATCAAGGTATCATTCAAGGTATAGTTACCTGAATCATATCCATCTAGCAGTCCTAATATGTTGAGCATAGTGGATTTGCCAGAGCCAGAAGAGCCCATGATAGAGACAAACTCTCCTTTGTTCACTTGTAGGTCAATTCCTTTCAAGACTTCTAAGTTGGTAAATTCTGTCTTATAAGCCTTGCGGATATTTTCTAGTAGAATCATTGTAAGTCGGGTTTTTCGTTGGATTGGTCTTTTGGGTAAAACGAGCGATTATTTGAACTCACCTACTTAAGATGCTATTAAACCTGTATAGCCCCTAATAACTCCCTTATCAAAAGACAAGTTATGGAGGTTAGAGTTGCCTAAAAATGGAAGAAATAGAAAAGTAATAATTCGGATTGTTTCAAAGGACTAATAAAAAGACGAAGAAAACTAAATTGATGGATGAACACCTTATTCTTTTGGACTAACTAACAAATTGGTGATTAATCAGGAGGAAGAAATGGGCATTCTAAAAATGCCAAAATCATTCATTAACACCCTCATATCTAACTTCCATCCTCTGAAAATTGATTTTAAAGCAATCAATCATAGTAGTTTTTTTTTCTATTTAGAGCGTTAACAAAAGCGTCACAAAAAATGTGTATTCCTCGCTTTTATAAAGAGATATTGATGTTATGTTTATTTAAATGATGTAAATACTATTCAAAAAGAGGTAGTTAGTAGTTGATATTTTTTTATTTATACTATACAATTAGTAAAAAATATTGTCACAAAAAACAGCTTATTAACTATTTTTTAAATCTAAATACACTGATATTGTCTATCAAATAAGCATTGTTTCTTGCTGTATATATTTATTTATAGTAGTGAGAAATAGGTAAGGTTGAAAGACTCAACGTTACTATTACAAGATGGAATAAGGACATTTATAGATTACTATAAACCCCTAATTTTTTATAGTAACAACTACCACCTGAGAAGCAAAGAGGAGATAGCTAAAAGTATTCAAATGTAAGGATAAGATGAGATATTAAGTAGTCGAGTAAAATTGTTTGATGGTTAGATTGTTTGATGGTTGCTTGTATGACGTTGACAACCAACAATTTAACAATACAGCCATGAAACAGTTATGTGTCGAATAAATATGAACGACTACTTAAGTAGTCAGGTAAAATTGTTTGATGGTTAGATTGTTTGATGGTTGCATGTATAACGTTGACAGTCAAAATGATATATGGAACCATCAAACAATCTAACCATCAAACAATTTTACTCGACCCCTTAAGTAGTAGACATCTATCCGTTAGGCTGGTTTAATAAAGGAATAAATAGGAGGGCAGCTCTAAGTAAGGGTAAAAAATAAGTCCATCATTTGCATGGCAGCCTTTACCATTACTAAGGGAGTAATAATTAATATTAATAAATACTACAAATGCAGTTTGTAGTCAATATTTAAAAATTGTTAATTGCCCATTACTAATTGCTCACTGAGGAATAATTTCCAAAAAAACAGCCTATATAAAGTAAGCACCGATTTATGTATAGTTTTACCGTGTTGGCGTTAAGTGATGTAGCGACCGAAGCTGGAATTGATATAGTATTCCAATCCTTCGCTGAATTTTACCACGAATTAACCCCCAAGCACAAGAAAAAGAGCAAACTGATTTTTATTGATAAAGGAGGTTATGCGTTAGCTGCGATACAATTAGCAGAACAATTAGATATCCAACCTGTCGTGCAGGTCTTAAACTGGAAAAGGATAGATTATATCAAATCCGCTTATGAAGCAGCTTCCTTGTTGCTATTACCAGCCAAGACAAAAATAGAATCAATTATAGTAGAGGCCTTGTCGAAAGGCGTACCTATTTTGAGCTACCTTGAAAAAGAACAAGAACAATATATAGATCATACTTGTGGCACACTTATTGATTATTACTCAAAAGGTCAAAGTATCGAAGATTTTGCAAATGTAATGCAAATGCTGTACTTCGATCCTGAAGCTTGTAAGCTTCTGAAAAAAGGTGCTTTTTCAAAGTATAAAAATCAGATCAGTTGGGAACAATCAGCTGATCGGTTACCATCAAAAAGCATGGCAAGTTCTTAGAGAAATAGATTATTGATTAATCCCGTTTTTGAAGGGGATTGGTTATTAGCTAATTACGCGTAATAGCGTCTAGAAAATAACCAATACTACCATACGACTTATAAAAATAGTTTAAGTTCAGTGAATAATTAATAATCAGTAATTAATAATTAGGCTATCCTAAACTGGAACATTTATTGTTATTTATTTTCTAAAGACTTGGTTAGACAAGGGTTGTAGAAAAGGCTTGAAGTTTTTGGTATTCAACAAAAAAGGAAATAAAAATTTAATTCCTGTTTTTTTTAATACTTCTCTTAAAATTTGCCGCCTTACTGAACCTTTTAGATGCTCTATCAGTAAACATATATTGTATTTTTATTAATGTTTTGCTGAGAACTACATACTCTTTCCTACGTACTTTTACTACAGTGAAGTACAAGGCATTCAGTCAAAAAAACACACCACCGTATAGGATTAGCCAAGTGCTTAATTCTCTTACAGTTACGATATAATTACTCGGTTATCAAGTAAAAAGAAATTGTTATGACCTGCATAACGCAAGAAGAAACATTTGTTTACTTTTAGCCTTTTTTGTTTATCTCATTCAAGGGGACTTTTGGTCCCCTTATTTTTTTGCCCCTACAAGACGTTGACATTTATACAACGGATAATTTAAAGCCAACGGATTTAGATGTTGACACTTTTTTCTACCTATACTACTAAATCCACCGTCCTTACTTAATCAGTGAGAAAAAAAGTCAACATCTAAATCCGTTGTCTTTAAATTATCCGTTGTATAAATGTCAACATCTAAATAAAAATCCGTCACTTACTCTTTCCATTCAAACGTATTCAACATATACTGTATATCTTGCTTTACAAAAGTCAAAATAGGAGCTAAAGAATCTGGCTCAGCTCGACTATTAAAATAAAAAGCTCCTCGAATAAAGTGCTGTTGTTGAAGACTATCCGTCAAATAAAATTGAACGGGAGAAGCAACAGGCCCTTCTACTTCAAAAGTCATCCCGATCACTTGTTGTTCATTTTCAAAAAACTGATCTTCCACAAACGTGGCTTTTTTCTTATGCCAATCCGTCAATTTAAAAGCATCTTTCTGGAGCGTTTCAATGGTGCTTTTTTTAGTAATGGCTACATAACTGCAATGTAACACAGCATCAAAATCAGGAAACTTAATATCAAACCAACAGGCATCAGGTGGTGCATCTCCAAAAAAATAACGATCTTGCTCAATTTTTGCATAACTTGGATAGGCAAAAGTCATTTTGCAATAGTCTTCGTGGAAAGTTTGGTACTTTCTTTCAGGATATTCTACTTTTGGGTAGGCTCTTGGTTTAGGCGCGTAGATGGGTTCTTCACATTGTGCGAAAAGCAATAATAAAAAAGGGAAGAGTATATACTTTTTCCAAGTACATTGAATAGAAATATACATTAAAGTAATTTTTTGTAGTCATTCAATAAGCACTGGTGAAGGGACTGTAACACAACTCTCTGAGTTGTGCTATGTATAGCTTGCACAACTCAGAGAGTTGTGTTACAGTCGCTTTACCAATATTTATTGAATGGCTACAATTTTTTATAGTCTCAGGCGAAGTGTAAGAATAAATTGGTCATCTAAACTAAAAACCGCTTTAAGAAACCTTCCTCTTCTTCTTGCCATCCCACGAGTTTCTCAAAGCTTTGCGAACTCCGTGAGATGGCTAGTGTTGAGCAAGAGTTCGTAAAGCCTAGTAACTTAAATGACCAATTTATTCTTACACTTTGCCTTAATATAGGAAGTCGTAAGTAACAAGATGTTGAGTCGCCATATGACTTACTACCTACTACTTCATACTTACGACTTCACTAAAACGTTCTGGTTATATACCTAGTGTAAATACCAAAGAAAAAAATGAATCCACCACAACAGCAACTAGAAAAGGAAGGAATTATGAGTGGCCTATTAGAGCTATTCAGCCGACCGTTTCCTGTCATGGAAGACTGGGAGATGCGGTGGGTGGTTATCTTATTTCATGGCATTTTTGTGGTCATTTTTTTATCCATTTTCAAGCCTTTTCAAGAAGTCTTCACAGCGGACAATCCTTTTATTAATGTTGGATTTGGCATTGTGGTGAGTGCCGTCTTAGCGTTCAACCATTTTTTGATTTCCAACATTTTACCAATTGATTTAAAAAAATGGACGATTGGTCGATCTATTTTATGGACCATGTATGATGTATTGGCTGTTATTATAGGGGTGTTTATTTATAAAAACTATTGGACCGACTTTGACTTTTTTACGTGGAATGGCCTGTGGAAAGTAACCTATAGTACTATTTTATCAGCGATCATCCCTGTTATGATTAGCACTATTTTATTAGAAAACTGGCTACTAAGAAGAAATTTACGTCGCGCCAGTCAACTCCAAAAAACGGTACAACTACAGCAGCCAGAAATTTTAGTCCCCAAAGAAATACCGACCGTTACGCCTGAAATACTCACCCTCTATTCCGATAATAAAAGTGAGTGGATTAAACTCCGTCCTAACGATTTAATTTTATTGGAAAGTTCTGATAATTACGTCTGCTTGCATTATAAAGAAAAAGACAAGATTCAGAAAAAGTTACTCCGTTCTACGCTTACCAAAATTGAAGAGCAAATTACGATTCCTGCTATTTTTAGATGCCACCGTTCTTTTATGGTTAATTTAAATCAGATTAAACAGGTGCATGGCAATAGTCGAGGCTTGCAACTGGATTTATTAGATTTGGAACAAACGATTCCTGTTTCTCGAAAATACGTCAAATCCATTCAACAACAACTGGAGAGTGATGATTGAGGAGTTATGAGTTATGAGTGATGAGTTATTATCCAATTAGATGTTGACTTAGATGCACCAATACGGCTAAGTCAATATCTAATTGGATAATAACTCATCACTATTTCACTTAACTTCTTTAAAGATGCACCAATACGGCTAAGTCAATATCTAATTGGATAATAAACTCATCACTATTTCACTTAACTTCTTTAAAGATGCAACAGTATGACTAAGTCAACATCCAATTGGATAATAACTCATCACTCATAACTCATCACTCTTAATTTTCCACTCTTAATTTTTCACTCTATTCATGCTTAATGCCCGTAGCATCATTTTAGGTAATGCTTTAGCAGGATCTCGCTTTCTTAAATCTAAGTACCAATCCATTTTTTTAGCAATTGGAATTTTATGGGCTTCCACAAACTCAATGAGTGTGCCGTCAGGATCTTCAATATAGGCAAACTGACCTGCAGCTTCCCCCATATCAAAATCTCCACTATTCACCGTGAAAGGATGCCCTTTTGCAGCGCATAAATTTTCCATCGCTTTCATGTTTCTAATATCAAAGCATAGGTGAATAAAGCCTATATCTCCCCATAAACGATCTGCAAATATTTTATTGGGTGTCCTATCGTGTACTTGTACCAACTCTATTTCACTCCTTCCTAATAATTGACTAAAAGGCCCTTTTCTACCTTTGCTGTGGGTTAATAAAACCCTTCTAATGGTAGCCGTTCCTCCAGGTAGCTGCTTTAAATCCTCGAAAGTGCCTGTTTCATCATAGATCACCTTGTCATATCCTAGAAGCTCCTTGTAAAAAACTTTGGAAGTTTCTATATCTGTTACACCGATGGTACTTCCATAAACACCACCCGTAGAGGGCTTTCCTTTAGTGTACCAATCATCAGCTGGCACAATCTCGAAAATATTATTATAAGGATCTTTTACAAAACAATGCTCCTTTCCGTTCGGCATCGTGCTGACTTCCCCTAGGACATTTAAGCCCGCTGTTTTTAAGTGCTCGTAAGTAGCTTGTACATCTTTACTCTTGATCTTGGCACTAAAAATTCCTAAGTCTCCTAGCTGTACATCAAATTTTGGATATTCAGGGGTGCGGCTTGTATATTGCCAAATCTCTAGCCCTCCTCCTCCTTGCAGACTTAGCGCAAGTATGGCATGACGGTCTCTTGGTTCGCCTCCTGTATAGGGCAACATTAAGGCAGCCGTAGCTGCTTCATCAAAAATAGGAATATCTACCTTGAAGGCTTTTCTGTACCAAGCGAATGCTTCTTGTACATTTGGATTGCCGACACCGATTTGTTGAATACCTGCTATGAGTGGTTTTGCCATGTATTGTTGATTCGTTATTTATTATTGGGCGTAAAAGTAATAATCTGAGGGAGATTTTAAAAGTAAAGCGGATTGTTAATCCGCCATCCCTAGCAATAATAGTTAGGTGTGGCGGATTAACAATCCGCTTTACGTGCTGCCAAAAGAAAAGGACGGCTGTTAGTAACAACCGTCCTTTTCTTTTATAAAAATGATTATTGAGCAATTCTCTAAGTCACTGCCTCTTTAGCTGCTGCTGCTTTTATCCAATCAGAAGTCACCGATTTAGGTCGCTCTAATGGCATACCCAAAGCTCTTGACCAACAAGCTGCTGATAAAACACCTAAGGCACGAGAAACACCAAATAAAACCGTATAGAAAGGATATTCATTCATACCATAATGCACAAGAATTGCTCCTGAGTGGGCATCTACATTTGGCCAAGGATTTTTCACTTTGCCTAAGCCTTTTAGAATATCTGGTACTACATCAAATATTTTCCAAACCGTTTCTATAATATCGGAGCCTTTAATATATTCTTCTGCAAATACTCGTTGTGCAGTAAATCTTGGGTCAGGTTGACGCAAGACAGCGTGACCATACCCAGGAATTACTTTACCTTCATCTAATGTTTTCTGAACATATTCAGCAATTTGCGCTTTCGTTGGCGTAAGCGTCCCCACTGAATCAGTCATTCTAAATACCCACTTAATCACTTCTTGATTCGCTAAACCATGTAAGGGGCCTGCTAAAGAATTCATCGCTCCTGCATAAGAGAAATAGACACTACTCAAGGTCGAACCTACTAAGTGCGCCGTGTGCGCAGAAGCATTACCACCTTCATGGTCTGCATGAATAGTTAGGTATAAACGCATTAGACTTTTAAAGTCTGCACTTTCATTAATCCCTAGCATGTGCGCAAAATTTGCTGCCCAGTCTAAAGTGAAATCAGGTGCAATATGCTTACTATCATGGAAACTTCTTCGGTAAATATAAGCTGCTAAACGAGGAAGTCTAGCTACTAAATTCATTGTATCTTCATAGGTCGCATCCCAGTAATCTTTCTTATTCATTCCCTCGGCATATCGACTAGAAAAAACACTTGTGGATTCTAAAGAGGTGATGGCAATGCAAAACTGCACCATCGGGTGTGTATCAACTGGAAGCGCATCTAGTACTGTAAAAGTATGTGCTGGAATAGACATCCGCTCCATCCACTGCCCAGACAACCACTTGGCTTCTTCATACGTTGGAATTTCGCCCACCAACATTAGCCAAAATAAACCTTCTGGCAATGGTTCTTTATCACCGGGTGCTTTTGGTAATAATTCTCTTAATTCAGGGATAGAATACCCTCGAAATCGAATCCCTTTCTCTGCATCTAAAGAAGAGGTTTCCCATAACATCATCTTAACCCCTCTTGCGCCGCCCAATATCTGTCGGATATTTACTTCACCAACTACTGTTTCTCCTTTTGCTTTTAGTAAAGCTCGCATTTCCGTTCTCAACGCATCGGATTTCTCGAAAAATTTCTTTTTAAGTGGGTCCATTAATTTTTGCCTATTTTTTTGTACGAATTAGTAATAGTGTTTAGGGATGAGGAGGAAATAGTTTTACGATTTATTTTTTCCTGATTCCTTTAGGAGTCCCTTTTTCGGTAAAGATTTGGATATGGGCCATGAGTAGTAGGCCTCTAACTCCTAAGTATTTTATAGTTTTAAGAATAAAGTAGCGAGAGCAGAGATAGATTTCGTTTAACAATTGAAGAAGATTCGTTGTTTTTAGACGAAATCTGTCTTTACTTTCTATTATCGCTGCTCTGGTCTAATTTTATTTGATTTATTTTGAACAAAGAATACTATCAATTATTAATATTACTACAGATGAAATATAATAATGGTTGGTTTAAATAGCACCTTTACAAGAATAATTTTCTTTAAAATAATAAATTGATAAATAAGTAAATTATTGATTGCCTTTAAAGAAAAAAGAAAATTAATTGATACGCATCAATTTTGTTACGATCTCCATGATAAAAACGTTGTTTTTAGAAAATCACAAAAATACCATATCTGTTGGTAAGCAGGAAATTTTATTTTAAATAAAATCTCCTCACCCAATAAAAAAATGTAAGAACATCCAATACCTATTTACTTATCTGTACTGCTTTTAGATACTTTTATTAGAGAGCAGTTCTATCTTTTAAGGACAGCTTTTAATAGCACAAGTACATCAAATCAAGGTCACAGCCTATTAAATAGAGATTCTCTTAATATTTATAGGCTTTTTCTTGGAAACCAATATAAGAGAACTTACATTTATACGCTAAGAATTAAGCAACTTAATTTTCTTGATTCTACATTGTCCATTGGTGTTAAGTTGGTTATTAAATTAGAACAGAGAGCAGAGAAGCGAGAGGCGAGACAGATTTCGTTTGAAAATCGAGTACAGCTTTCTTTTTAACGAAGCCTGTCTCTGCTCTCGCTTCTCTGCTCTCTATTCTCTGCTCTCTGCTCTCTTTCTTGCTTATTAATAAGACGCATGTGAGAAGTGTAAGTAGCGAATAATCAATAATTATTAATCAATAATCAAAAAACTTCTACGTCATTTTTAAATTCAACTATGTTTTTTCAATTTTTTTACGGTTTACGCACGCATGGCATTAAAGTCAGTTTACATGAATATTTGACCTTAATGGAAGCGTTGAAAAAAGAAATAACGGACTACAGTATAGACGATTTTTATTCCTTGTGCAAAACCATCATGGTCAAACAAGAAGCACAGTTAGACCGCTTTGATCGAGTATTTGGGCATTATTTCAAAGGAATGGAATTAATTCCTGATGATTTTTTTACCCAAAACATCCCCAAGGATTGGCTAAAACAGCAGCTAAAAAAAGTCCTATCAGAAGAAGAGATTGCCAAATTGGAAAAATTGGGTGGCTTGGATGCCTTGATGGATCGTTTCAAGGAATTAATGGACGAGCAGCGAAAGCACCACTCAGGCGGCAATAAATGGATTGGAACAGGTGGATCTTCTCCATTTGGAGCGTATGGCACGAACCCTGAAGGCTTTAGAATTGGACAAGAAGGCAATCGAAATAATAGTGCGATCAAGGTATGGGATAAACGAGAATTCAAAAATTTGGATGATAAAATCGAATTGAATACTCGTAGTATCAAATTAATCCTAAAACGGCTTCGCCACCTTACAAGAGAAGGTATTCCGAATGAATTAGATATAGATGATACCATCAAGCGAACCTCTGAAAAAGCAGGATTACTAGATATTAAGCTCGTTGCCTCTAAGAAGAATCGGGTAAAAGTATTGATGTTGATGGACGTGGGCGGGACGATGGATGGTCATATTGATGTTTGCCAACAGCTATTTTCTGCTTCCAAACATGAATTTAAGCACCTCGAATTTTTCTATTTTCACAATTGTTTATATGAGTCGGTTTGGAAAGATAACCGTCGTAGAAATTCGGAACGCATGTCTACGCTAGAATTACTCAATAAATATAACCGAGATTATAAGGTTATTTTCGTAGGCGACGCAACGATGTCTCCTTATGAGATTTTTTATTCAGGTGGTAGTGTGGAGCATTATAATGATGAGGCAGGCATTAAGTGGTTACATCGACTGAAAAATCATTTCTCCAATATGATCTGGATTAATCCAACAGCGGAGTATGAGTGGGGTTTTTATGAAACGATTCCAATGATTCGAGAATTCACAGGCAATCGGATGTTTCCAATGACTTTGGATGGCTTAACGAAAGGGATGAAATGCTTGAAGAATAAGAAGAAAATTTATAAGAATAATCCTTGGGCGTTGGAGGATACTTAGAGCTAGATGTTGCTATTTAATACAACGGATAATTGAAGGACAACGGATTTAGATGTTGACGATTTTTTTTAACACATAGGAACACAGTGTGGCAAAGCCACAAACTAGACGTTGACGATTTCTTTAACACATAGGGCTTTCTTATAAAAAAAATTGAAACACAAAAGGATCAAAGGACACAAAAGAGTTTTCACAAAAGGACTAAATTATTTTTGTGAAAAAACTTTTGTAAAAACTCTTTTGTGTACTTTTGATCCTTTTGTGTTTCAAAAAAAAGTCCTGTTACTTCATTTCTTTTTTTGTAAGAAAACGCTCTATGTTCATAAGTGTTAAAGAAAAACATCAACGTCTTACTTATTTCATTAGTAACTACTTGTGTTAAAA